>JAQQZY010000010.1:10596305-10615361 GCA_030068375.1 Ostorhinchus rueppellii | reverse complement strand
ATAAAGAGAGAGAGAGAATCAGTTTAATCACTTATTATAAGCATTAAGAGCCAAGCACATTTCAGCCAATCAGAGCTCAGCCTTGATCTGCAGTTTACATGTGCATTTTACACAGCTCTTTTGAATGACAGCCAATCTGAGACAGTAACTGTGGAATAAATGGATATAAAGAGAAAAACGTACAATTTGTTAGTCACAACTAAGACATGTTGTAGTTATGAAGTGTTTTTTGTTTGTTTCACTGAGCCAGCCCTCTAATTTTGTGCAGGAAAATTCAGCCAATCAGCTGTCAGCATGTGTTCTGTGGGCATGTGCTCCCACCAGGTGCTTTGATTACACACAAGAGTCAGTGAGCTGAAATCACTGTAACTGTCGAACAAATGGCTCTAAATCAAAAACCATACATCCTATCTGAAAAATTTGTGCTTGTGAGAACAGGGGAGGGTCGTGGGAACAGATTGATATGACATATGTTGTATTAAAATAAGGGTTTAATACTCAAAGCTGGTCAAACATGTTAGTGGGAGACATGTAATAGTGAAGGCTGTGGGAGGAAAAATCTGTGGCTCCCTTCACTTCGAGGGTCATAGATGAAAAAGTAAACACCTTAAGAGGAAAATGTGAACAGTTTCTGAAAGAAAACAATTTTTCCTACGTTTTGATCCATAATTTGTTATCTGTTCCAAGTTCATGTGTTATTGAGCAGTACTTTCAGATTTTTCACCTAAAAATTTTATCTCCCCAAATTTTATTGTTTGTTGTTAAAGTGCTTATGAATAACCTACTCAAATAACTTGTTGAATCCTTAAGGGAATTTGTGAAAAGTCAAGCACCATGTGCGTTTAATGTTTCTTAACACAAACTTCCTGTAACAGCACTTTTCTATGTCATGGTGATGAGTTGGCTCGTTGGTCTAAGGGTGTGAGTCCTGTATAGCGTCTGAAAGGTCGTGGGTTCAAATCCCAGATGAGCCCATCTTTCTGGAACATCCCCTTATGGAACCAAAGAAGGTGTATCTTAAATATGTGTATAATTACTCATGACAGAGGCTGTTGAACGTGAAATATGTCTGTGTGTTACTGCTTAATCTGACCATTTTTTTTTGTATTTTTTTTGTATTGATAATTTCTTTCCTGCTGCTTTTTATTATACTTGAATGGAGCAACTAACACACTAATTTCCAATAATCTGGAATTAATGAAGTATTCTGATTCTGTATACAGGTCACTACTCTACTGTTTTTTTTTTTCATCATATTATCAGTACATCAGCAGATTTCACTATATTTCACAACTGAATCTGACTTTGTATTTCCTTTGAGATGACGCCTCATGAGTCTTCAAAGATAACCAGACCAGATGGGAGGCATGATGTTCAAAAGGAAACATGACGCTCACCCGTTTATCACCCCTCAGACTCTGACGTTGTGTCCACTCATAAATACACCCGAGTATGCACACATATGTCATATAATAACATCATCCAGGTGTGTGGAGGACTGATTCAGAGCCTGACAGTAAATACAGCTGGAGGGGGGGGGCTTACTCATCCAGATACCTGTGGCTCCCTGTGATGTAATTATAATACCTGTGATGTGATCAGACATGTAAGCACTACCTGCAGGACCAACTAAAACTAAGGGGAAGGGAAAGGAACGGAAAAACCAGCATCATGGCTCTTAATAAGGTGTTTGGATTCATTGGGGAATTTTGCCCTCGGGTGTGTCTTGCAGGACTTTGTGGCTTTAGCACCAACAACAAAGAGCTTAGATTAGAGTCAGCTGAATCACTTTTCCTAAGATTAGCCCCAAAGTGGTGTGTATTTTTTGTTTTTTTTCCCCTTTTTTGTAAGAGTAACACAAACATCCTCAGGTTGTGGCGCAAACTAGACATTTTGGGATTTGAGAAACAACTGCTCACCATTTTCTGATATTTTATAGTCAAAAAAATATAGCGTTATAGTTGATTGACAAAGTAATCAAGAAACACAGTTACATTTCTTCTTAAACACGAATAAGGTGCGGCTGAAAACTGGACATTTAACAAAAAAACAAAAGTCTCCCTTGTGTCACAAATCCCAGTTTTCTCCAAATTTTGCTAAAATTTTATTATATTTTTTATTTTATTTCGAACATGTTGACAAAGATATAAAAACAAAACAAGACCCACCAACCAGATATCATCAGACGTCATCAAGTTATTCATTTTTTAAAAAATGATTGTTTAGAGATGTGAATATTTTCACTCATTTTTACTCAAACATACAGAAAAGTTTGGAGCTGTCATTATTCATAGGTTATTATGTTATTATTTTACTTGCCCATGATGTCAAATGAGTTTGACACCATGGTTTGGACCAAACCCAATAATGTTTTTCTTCTTCATTTGCGTTAAAACTCAAATTCAATTTGTACATTTAAAATAATGTATAAATCCAGTATAATAACAAAACAAAGATCTATCTATCTATCTATCTATCTATCTATCTATCTATCTATCTATCTATCTATCATATAGAATTATCTGAATGAGTGAATATCTAGTTTGAACATAGAACACTGCATAAAATAAGATATTGTGTATTGCCTATTTGTAATTAATTAACAGACTTTCATGATTAGGAGATATTATTACATTTATTAATAATTGTATTTGTAGTAGATATTTAGAGTGTATATAAATATTGATTATGCAAATGTGATTGTGTGAGGTGACAAAGTGTCTGAATGGTTTGTATGGATGCTTAGTGTTATTGAAAAAAATTATGTGTGTATATATAATTATTAGTTTATAAAGAGGGGTTGAGAATCTATGGGTTATACTTGTTCCCACTGCTTTTTCAAGTGCCGTGTTGAAGGTTTGTGTTGAATGGTTCTTTATCTGATATGTGCTTAATATAAAACCAAACTAAAAATGTATTTTTTTTCCTGTGTTGAGTAAAAGTGAGAGTTCTGTACACCACACTTTTCAGTAAGATTTTTGGACTTAAACTTTCTCAGCAGGCTTTTCAAAGACAAGTCTGACCAGAGACGTTGATATTACATCAGACCTCTACCCAAAGGGACTTCTACAGCAGATTTTGGACCAACATATTAAACGGCGTTCCCACCAAACGATGAATATAACGTTCATCCGTTCAGTTGTTTATAGAGTTGAAGCTGAACACCTGAACTGAAGCTCTGTTGGACACATGTGGTGAAACACTTTACCAAGACAAGTAATGATGGGTTTTCCTTTTGCTTATCACCGGTCAGAAAAAGGGATGGACAATGCGCGCCCCCACGTGGAAGAACTGGGGAAGTACAAGACCTTAACCCCAATTTCCTCCAGTGAAGTTGAAAATGAAATTCAATGGCTCACATTTCCAAAACCAAAACACCCGTCTCAGACACTGACCTGGTTAAAACAGCACCATGATGCGTCCCATAGAACTCTGAAACACAAACAGGTCCATAGACTGAACAGAAGATTTAGATAATTTTATTTTTCAAACAATTGAGAGATGTTAAACACTGAACAAATAAAGATGCCCCAGTCAAAACTCCAGAAAACAGATGCTTATCAACCAGTTGCAGCACTTTCCTTTATTGCCAGCTTTGTTGTTGTGCAGTTTTCATTGTCTGCAGCTTCACCCTCACTGGATCAATGTGTAAAAAAAAAAAAAAAAAAAAAAAAAAACCCGAACCATACCGGTGCATATACCAGCGTGGTCTTGATTTGGAATTCTCGCACATTAACCCCAACTCCGAAGACAGGCGTGTTTAATGCGGAAGCAAATCTAGATTTACCATTTACCAAGGCACATTGGTAGGGATGAATGACTAACAGAATGGATGACTGAAGAGGCTGTGCAAAAGCCAGTCTTGGTTAAAGTCAGAATGTGTGAACTGAGGTGGTAGTGACTGATGAGTATGAACGTAAATCAAAAGTTCAACAATTAGTTGTCAAATTGAAACTGCAACAATGTCTGATGCACACAGCTTTCTCTCTGTTTTATGTTACGCGAAAGAACGGAAGCAAATAAATGCAACCTCAGGCAGGATCCTAAATGTTTCCTAAACTCTCACAAGCAGCTGAAGTTTAAATGCATCTGAAACTCTGAATAAACTATGGTACATAACTGGAACTTGCAGGAACATCGGTCACAAAGTCAGAGATCAACAAGTTGCCAACTTATGTACAAGTGCATAAAAGGTGTCATACCTGTACATTCACTAAGGCTGTTTAACTGAAAACATCTTTAAAGATATTTCAAAAGGCAAATAATATCTATAGGAATGGAAGGAGAGTTTCAGATGCATTCAGATTCGTGGTTTTTGTCCCTATAATGCGATTACTAATAAGCACCAACTGTTCTGACATTCTTTAATTTCAGGCTAAAGAGAAAATTAGTAGGTGACAAGAGTATTTCATGTGAACAAAGCTGAAATAATTATGAATTTGCTAGCACCACACTATAGTACTTTAATGGCAATTTCAAATGATTGCTAAGGATATGTTTCTGCGAGAGTTGAGACAGGTGCTGTGTGATGAGAGCGAAAGTTGGTGAAGTGAGGTATGGAATGTTAATGACCAAATGCATTTACCCACCTTAGACGGACCACGCAAAAAAAAAAAAAAAAAAAAAAAAACATTGTTTTGCCCCCTTTTACACTGCAGATCCGGTTGACCACATTTTAATGCAAAAAGGAAGAAGGAAAAAGAAAAGATCCAGAAGTTTTTGAACATCTGTTTTGATGAACATCCCATAAATGAACTGGTCAAAATAAATAGATGTATACATGATAAGAAATCTATAATTTACTCTTTATATCTCACATAAAGCTTCTTGTAACTGCCTAATATGCTCCAGAATTTCACACCCTGGACACACTTGGGCCTACCTGTGCTAGATGAAACACCTTTCTGGGCACCAACATGGCGGTCTGGACAGGACAGCTAAACCCCAGCCTTCACTCAGATTTGACCCTAGATTGTAATTCCTCACTAAAAAGAACAACATAGAAGAACAGCACCATTCCACTGAACCTGAAACAAAGGCCTCGTTTAGAAATGTAGTTTTGGTGGTACATAGTGTAACACCCCCCCCTTTTGGCTGAATAATGCTGTCCCCCTATTTTGCCTTCTGTGTTAGTAGCAGCACATCTGCAATGAGGGCCTCAGTATTCCTGTGTCTTTCAGTTTGAAAAATAAAACAGAAACAGCCCTTGATATTATAAACTCAACTATTTTAATTTTTTCTCTTTTTATTTTAACAAAACCTCATTAGATCTGAGAGGACAAAGAGGCATGGGTGGGCAGGGGAGTTTAGCAGGCCTGGCTTTTGCCAAACTCACAGTGGACAAACAAAATCACAAAGTATCTTGTCTCTGTGGGGAGACAAAGACAGGAGTGGAAAGGACAGGAGCCTTCCCAAACCCCTTCAGTCTAGGCAAACATATGGCAGGATGTTCAATTTGTTTTCATCCCCATGAGGGTCCAATGATATGCATTCTGTCCAGTCATACCACTTGCCATTGGTGTCATAACACCCATTCACCCCTGACCAGTTCTGTGTATGTATCCTCTCCAGGTCCTCATCCGTCACCTCCCGGCTCACGCCCGGTAAATCTACTACTGGGTTGTCCACCTGCAGAGTATGCGTCTTCCTCGTCTCCTTGACGTCCTGCTCTTCCCTTTTCAGATACTCTGACATGAAAAAATGTGCGCCAGGGGCCTGGACCCCTGAGGAGGTGAGCACATTGCTCTGAAGGTTCAAGTACGACTGAATGATTTCATTCCTAGATAGTTCCTTCCAGTTTGTCTGATGGAAAGGGTTGGAGCCAGGACCAGGACCAGGACCGGGACCCGGGGCTGTGGGTGCAGGCTGTTGTACAATGCTTTCAGTTCTCTGCCGAGACTCAGCTGGGTCAGGAGTGGAGGCTTCCTCTGTGGGAGAAAGTTCTTTATGAACCAGAGATTTAATCTGACCTGTGACAGGGTCAAATGTTAATCTACGCTCTTTTAACCGTACAGGTTTAGTTGTGTCTTCTATTTTCTGGCCTTCTAAGTTGACAGCGTAGTCTCTAGACCTGTACTTTCTCCTTTTATGCTCTGAGTTGGGGACCCCTGTGCCATCTGGGTCATCAGACACAGTCGTGGCACCCTCAGGTGTCGGTCTGTGAAGTTCTGAATTGTGCTGGGGATGAGGAGGCGATGGGGAAACTGACGGGGAGTCCAGTGTTGCAGAGATGTCTTGTGGTGGTTCTGACGAACTGGCCCAGTGCATTGAAGACCTATGAGAAGAATGTGGCAGCTTGTCAGCATAAGAAGGCTGGGCAGGGGAGGACACAGACTGGGATGAAGGCAGAGGAGAGTCCCTGGAGGAGGGGCTGGGGATAGACGTTCCTTTCAGTGCATGTGCCAAGGAGCGCTTGGTCATTGTGTCTTGCTTCATGCTCCTCGGGCTGCCAGTGAGGCTACGGGGGCTTCTGGCTTGATAATACCCCCCTCCACTGTCGTCCATTCTGGCCTGTTGCTGCATCACAGCAACTTTGATCAAAGAGGAGGTGCTAGGTAGTTTGGCCACTCCAGGGGAGCTGGGACGAGGCTTGACAGCATTTACTGGAATTCTGTTTAATTTATCATTATCTAGGTGTTCCAACCGTGATCTGTCAGGGGAAGGGATGACTTCCTGCTCAGGCATTGCATCAGGACTGCCTGCGATCCCATTACTGGGGGGCGGTGACGCAGAGTTATCATAAGACGACATCCGGGAGATTTTTTCTGGTAAGTGCACTCCGGTGTCTCTAAGCTCCGCCCTTCGTTTGCGGCTGCTTGATTTCTCAGCTTTTGGTGAGTACGTGTTGTGAACATCATTTCTGACTTTGACTTCGGGGACACCCTTCCCTGACACAGAAACATCAGGAGGAGAAGAATCTGTTCTGCAGGGATGAGAGCTGCCATTGGTAGATCCAGGGACACTTGGAGCCACAGCTGACCCAGGTTCAATCAGCTTCTGCCAATTCCTTAAGAGTTTCTTAGCACGTTTGGCAAGGTCTTCATCCTTGGTTTTCTTCCTTACATCATTAATCAGTTTTCCTAGCCGAGTTTCCTATATGAACGACAGGTGAAAGAATTGGGGAAAAAAATTCAGCAACACAAATGCATGAGGGTAAAGATAAACAATAGAATGAGCCACCTTACCTCAAGTGCTTCTTTGGTGATAGGATACTTTTCAAGACAGGCAATTACGTCCAATACAACCACCATATTGCATATCTGAAGAACAGACACAAAAAGCATTTTGGATTACTTCTTTTGTTTCTCAGCAATCACATAAAAAAAAGCCCTTGCATAAAAGAATAACAGTCAATGTTATATGAACTTTAAATTCCTTCTGTGGTAAAAATGTGATTTCCTCCTTGTCAATATATTTTACCTTTCCTGTCCATTATGGTGTATGTGCAGTGTTTTACATTCAGCTGCAAATGGAGAATTTGTATACGTTTTCCCTTAAGCTCATGTTTCAAAATGAGAATCCCTGTGTGGGAGATATATGGTTGTGATATGTACCACCAATAGCAATTAGAAAATGCAAACCACTAGAAAACCACAAAGCCTGGTTGTGTGAACGATCCCCAAGCAAACTTCCTCTCAAGATGATCAAAAACATTGATAATGAAATGTGCCAGAACTGACTCAACTTATCAGTTAAGAGAGGGTGTGAAGCCATGCTAACACTGATTAAATAATATAGGGAATGCATCAAAAGACATCAAGTAGCATGGGAGAAAAATCTCCACATCAATGTATCTGCCTCTGAACACTTTATAGAGCTGTGGGGTTTCAAGCATAATCACTTTTTACCTCCCCAAAGGAGGAAGTTTTCATCGGCATTTGTCTGTGTCTGTTAGCAAGATAACTCAAAAAGTTATGGACGGATTTTCACGAAATTTTCACAGATTGTCAGAAATGGGGTATCCTACAGA
Organism: Ostorhinchus rueppellii; assembly: GCA_030068375.1. NCBI lineage: Eukaryota > Metazoa > Chordata > Actinopteri > Kurtiformes > Apogonidae > Ostorhinchus > Ostorhinchus rueppellii. The sequence continues at coordinate 10,607,392 of JAQQZY010000010.1, read as the reverse complement.
TGATTAGATTTTGGTGGCGATCTGTACATTCAGTGCCATCTAGTGGATGAAAGTACAAACACTGCCTTGGTGGAAGTCTGCACTCTTGAGTTCTTCTCTAGTTTGAGTTCTTTAATTACAGCACCATAGCGTGATGAAAATAATACCTGCAGGTGACATAGGTGACACACCTATACTGGTGGAGATCAAGACTTTGTAAGTTATAGCTAAAGGAGTTACCTGTGGAAGCTACATGACAATGACATGAGCAACAAAAAACTCTTCACACCACTTTGCAAGAAAAGAAAGTGTTGCACACCAGTATACACTTTCCAAATGGAATACCACTGTAATCAAGTGGTTTAATATCGAACACCTACACTGTACATACCACACTGCATTCAATGTTCTATGCGAGGGTGGAAAATGAGTGCGACATTTAATTTTCAGATTAAGTAAATACCAACTGGTCTTTACATTACATATTTTTTGCATGATATAAGTGTATTGATACAAGTGACCTCATCCTAACTCCCCCCCCCCCCTCAAGATCATTATTAAAAGCTCAACCCCATGCTCACGTATGACTGTGTTTTGTGACTTTACAACTATTTTGTCACGAGATTGGGGCCTGTTGGAGACTCTCACAAGTTGGAGGTGAAAACTTGCGCAAATTAATAAATATGTACAGTAAAAATGGATGCATCACAGCTAAAGTCCAACAGTTCAATTGTTGAGGAAAGAACTATATTTTCAAAATACAAGCTGGAAAGGAGATGTTTTAAAAAGGTGCACAACTTTTTGACGAGATGACAAATTATTTAACTTACTATATTTTCTGTTTATGTATTTATGGCATGTCTTGGTGATCTTTTCAATACTAGTTCTATTGAGAGAATAAGACAAGAAGAGAAAACCTGAATGGAATAAATAAGGTTCGAAAAATTCCTGCGATAAACGAAACTCAACGTTATTCGTGCCTGCAACGTGTGTTGGATGAGACTGAGTTAGCTTCCACCAAGCTAGGTAACATTAGCTTGTTTTACAGCTTTTGAGAGACTGAGCGATGTTGTAAAGTACTAATGGGAAAGTGACAACTCCAGAAAAATCCTAATTGACGCATACATTTAGATAAACGTGGCATTTGTCGGAAAAAGAAAACTAAATATTTGTTTTAATTTTAAGTGAGCTTCTTGTTCGGCTGAGAAAGTCAGTCGCCTTTTAAGTGTCAGCAGACATACCTGTGTTAGCTGATTTGGCTACAGCTAACATTTATCTAAATTGAGAAGGAAGGGTCCGACTATTTCCTAAAGCGTAGCCATTCATGCTAAAGTTAGCTAGCTACCTTTCAACGCGTCGGTTGCATGGGACTGAAAACATGAAACACATTGGAACGAAACTCCGGTCAGATAGAATTAACAGGTGATTTACAGCAATGTAAATTTATATGTGAACCATTTTACACCAAGTCTTTATATAGAGTTAAATAGTTTCCAGTCGCTTTGGTGTTCCGGCTAGGCTAGTGTTAGCATGCTTGGCAAACCAGCTAACACCAGATTACAGTGTAAACGGTAGCTAAACGCTGTTGCTAAGTTAGCTCACAAGCTGTCAACCCAAGAGCTCCGCGTCTCTCTGCTCTCAGTACACTTCGACATGAAGGCACTGTCATAAGAGCTGAAATACGCATCTTTCACAACAGTAAAACTCTTAACTGGTAGCTGTGGGGCGAAATGTGTGGGTTAGTTTTTTGGAGTCTAGGTAAACAAGCTAATGTAGCCTGCTAGCCAGCTAGCTCCACTCACATTGCTCTGACTGTCGATGGCCTGCAGCAGCCGGTCCCTCATCTGCTGCGGGGTTGCTGAGACCGTTGTCATTGCCTGTTCGGTGCGATCCGGAGGATGGAGGGAGGAATCCTCCAAAATGAAAACCGGGTGACAATGGTGACTCAAAAGCCGCTGCGGTGACACGTCAAGCGTCCGAACAGCATATTTTTCGTCGCCTCTAAGGTAGACGGCTCCGTTTATCTCACATGGAGTGAGTAGTGTGTGTGCGGTGGTAACCGTTGGCTGCTGCCTGCTCGGCGCTCGAGCAACTCACTACCAGCTGCTGGGTCTGTGAACGGCCTCCTGCTGCATGCTGGGATACGATGTATGCGCTTTGACGTCTTCACGTAGCCAAGTAAACATCCCCACGGTCCACCTACACTCGTGGGTTTACCTGCGGGCGTAGCAAGAGGTGGGTAGAGGCTACATCATCCTCAATAATTTCCCCTGGGATTATTAACGTATTCTGATCTTTATGAATATCCCATAATGCAACAGCCCCATATGTTGAACTGAAACGAATCATTAATACAGTAAGAGTTTAATAAAACAAAATGATTGTGCCCTTTTTTTGGTTATGTTTTTAATTAAAGCTGTGAAAGTTCTACTACAGAGAGCAAAACACATTGCTGGGTCTCAGGGGGATATGGTTCTTTTATGTTATTATTATTATTATTATTATTATTATTATTATTATTATTATTATTATTATATATTTTTTTATATTTTCTGCTTGAGCAGATAATGCTTTTTTTCATTTTAATTATTTGTTATGCACCTCTGCACAATAATTCCCTTCGGGCTGAAATTTTGGAAAATCAGTATTAAGGCATTAACACTTAACAGGTTAATTGTATTCTTCCCTTTTTTCTTCTTTCTACTTTTACTATATTTCAGGATAATCCCTCTGCATTTTTACCTAAGATGGCAATTGTTTTCTTACTCTGTGGTAGACTATGGTTACACAGTCAGTGTCAATCTTATTTAACCATATCTTATCTTGATTTGTTTTGCTATAGGTTATCTTATTTGAATGGCATCATATTTAAAACTTCAAAACATACTTTCAGACATCAAATTTAATGATTTAATAAAACTAGATGACAGTGGAAGTTTTTAGTAGAATAAAGAATATATAACTAATATCACTGTTGAGGGACATGTGTATGGAACAGTCTAAAATTAGTTATGTACATTTTCCTTTATGCTTTGGTAGTATTATTTACCATGACATTTATGTCAGTAAAGCACAATGAACTGAGATTAAAAAAAAAATTTCACATTTGAGTGTTGGACTTGTTTTAGTTATTCAGAAAAAATAAAAAACACTGTCATGTCTCTGTTTGACCCGTCTGTTTTTCTTTCTGTGACCTTTGCTCCACTTGTCTGGTTTCCCTCCATAAGCAATCAAGGCAACTCTGTGCACCTGTTGGACCAGGTGGAGTTCATCAGAGCAGGGCTATATATCCCCCTTTCCATTCACTCCTTCTTGGCTAGATTGTTCATACAGTTTGCTCGCTGTTCCAGCACTTCTTCATGTTTATCGCCGGCATGTTGATCTGTCCTGATTGTCGTCTGCCATGTTGACCTGCTCCCTGTTTGACCAAGCCTGTAACCTGCTCCCTGGTTGGTATTGGATGCTTTTGTCTGGACCGCTCTTTTGGAACCTGTTCCCCGGATATTTGACCTGCCCTTCGGTCCTGACCATGGCCATAGCCTGACCTACGCTGGATCTTCTGGTAACTGAACCCTGGACCGTCCCTGACCACCATCTCCACCTGCCCCTTTGGACTCTGGACACCACAGACTCGAGGTTCAGTAGTGGGGAGTACTGAACAGAAGAGGATGCTCATTGGATTGTGTTTTTCTCTGTGGACTTCAGCCTGCTCAATTACTCCATGTGGGTTAAACTGTTTAGAAGTTTATTACTGCTGTTGGCCTTGCATTTGGGTTCTGATCTAGCGTGTTACAAATGTACCACAATGAAAATGTTATAATTTATCAGGTGTGTGTGTGTGTGTACTGAATTAACAGTTGGAAGTAGGAGTCCTACAGCATTTGTCCAGCAGATGGAGCCCTGTAGCCTTTAAAGTGGCTTAAAGCCTTGTAAAGAATCTGGAGGAGGTGGATGCATGTTTGGCTCAGTCTACTTGGTGATATCCATCCATGTTAGCTCATCTGTGACACTAAAGGTTAGGCTAGGTTACATTTGAAAACCCAATCTGCTGTTTCATTCATTATTGAATGCTCTAAAGATGTCTTTGTGTAATGACACCATATCTTAAAATTCTATTTTCTAATTCCCTTTACTTCAAAATCCAAAAGAGCAGAGAAAACTTACAATATGTTGCAGTTTAATAGCAAATGAGGCTCTAAGAAATTCTACGTTTATCTTTATTTATGTAATGAATTGACAACTGTGTACATTTGTCCTCTGCATTTCCTTGGTTGTTTAAATATTTCTCTCGCATCCGTCATGACTGAATGTTGGCATCAGTCATTCTGCTTAAGTAAAGAACCTCCGCTTACACTTGTCAAATAAGCTTTTTGATGCCAGTAGCATAAGCCAGTAAATAAAAAATGTTCTGATCATGACCGCAACCATTTATATGATAAACAGTAATCCCACCACCAGCCATTACTTTTGTCGTGTCCATCCCACATGCAAACTGTCCAGTGTCAAATCTTAATTCGTAGGTGTGGGCAGAGTGGGAGAAGCAGGGAAAATGCTGGACACGAGGCTGTGGAGTGTGTGAGAGTCCAAGTTATGGGACTGAAGTTGTATCCCCCCCCCCCCCCCATTTCCTGTGACGCTGAAACAGGAGACATGTTTGCTTACTCAGATATATCTGTTTTAATTTCCTTTACAAATAATAATGCAAAGATACAAAGACTGAAGCCTTCACACAAAAAATACGTCAGGTACAGTTCAAACAGAAGCATATTTCATCTTAAATATAGCACATTTACAGCCAACTTGGATTCTTTTGGTCCGATTTGACAGTGAAATAAGAAAACGCACAATTTGAAGAACAATGTTTGAACCAGTCACTTTTAAAGGGTTAGCTCAACAAAGTACCACCTTGCCAAGCTGTGCTGCAGAATGCTAAATGTTGCATATTCTAAGAGCATAATATGTTTCCTGTTGCTGTGTTCCTTATGCACTTATAGGAACATAATGCACCCCGTACGGCAGTAAAATGCACGTGCACTGTTTGAATTAGTATCACTACTCAGAAACAAAATACATTTTATAACAATTTAGCTGCCATTGTATGAGGTTTGAACCAGCAGAAGGCTGCCCTCAAAATGTACACAAAGCATCCATAGACTCCTGAGTCTATCTCATCCTCCTGATTCATTCCGTTTTAACATGTCACAAAGTCAACCTACATAACCTATTTATATATCTATAGAAATAGCAGATACATTATGTGGATCTGTGACTGTATTCCATGCTGTATGTAAATGCTTATTCCTCAGACTATGTACGTATATAGTGTTTGACAGCAGATTTATAAAACATACTCAAAACTAAATGCTTTCGATTCAACAAGTGTCTAAATTTTTTTTTAGTTTAAATTCAGTATCATGCAGAAAAGAAATTTCCAGGAAGGATATATCAGTCACGTCTCTATGCTGCTATAATTTCAGTAACTATACTCAATGTAAACAATGCATTGATAAATTCATTGATTATGTAATAAATCAGACTCCACTAGTGACAGTTGGGACACATTAAATATTCTTACTTCTGTTCTTATTTATGGCTATTTTGAACTTTGGCTTTTTGGTTCACCTGTTGTTTTAACAAGAAAAGAAAGACTAGAAATAACATTACTGATTTGCTTTAAAACGTCTTAAACTATCATTAAAATCTTATTTATTCCCATACCCTACTGTCATTCAAGTTAGCTTGTCCAGGTAAAAATGAAAGCATGGAGCTGCTCATATTAGGTGTAAATAATCAGAAAAGTGCTGTCAGGGCCTTGAAACGCATACAGGTTAAGTTGAAATTATTAACATAACTTCAAAAACTCATGATACACAAAATATAACACTTGTGGAGAATTGTGTGTTCATATTATTGAAATTACATAATGGATTCTCTGTTAATTCTGGGTATTGGAACGCTAAATCATTCACTATCCTACACAGCAAGTGGCTATCATGTAGTCTGTGATTCAGTTGAGAGAAAAAAATCAACATTGCTCTCTTGTAAACTCTTGTCTAGTCAACATTGGTATTAAACCAATGACTGCTGATGCATATAAGGTGGCATAACAGGCGATACATCAGAGCTATCTACATGAGCACAAAGAGTGAAAAGAAAATACCAAAAACAGAAGAATGGACCTACAAAGATGTCAGGCTCACTATAAAGTCTGAGGTCCAGCAGAAAATATAGAGCCACAATGACATATTGCAGCACAGGATTTCTCAGTGCATTTTCTCACTTTGACATCATATCACATAAAGCACAAAAACATTATTCCTACCATATAGCGATATACAAAGCTACTCTATAGATTTACCATGACATAATCAAAACTCTGTGGGTATTGCACAGAAAATAAGCACATACAGTATATTGCAGTGTAAAACAGTACCAAACAACAGCGTCTACATGTGCGTAAAAAGGCTGATTACCATATTTCTGATGCTTTTAGGCTCCACTAAGCGGTTACATAGCCTACACGTGATGCTGAAATAAAGAGACAAAAGACAGTATCACCAAACAAAAAAAAAATACACTTAGACAAAGCTGACCCCCTCTCCTCAAAAGAAATTAAAAAAAAGCAAGCCATAAGAGAGAAAATATCCCCAGAGATAAGTCATGCTGTCACAAAGTCATTAGAATAGGAAAAAAAGAGAAATAAACACACGAAAAACCAAAAAACACTGCATCATAATTCAAAAGCATGATCCAACATTAGAGTATTAAAAAAAATTATACAGAAAAAACCTGAAAATGAGAGCTTAAATTCGATCACATTTTCACAACATTTCAGGTTGACATTGTATGAAAATAACAATGAAATATGTGAGCACAGGAGGACCTTGACATACATCCACAGATGTAACATCGCAGCTACAAAACACAGTGTGGAATATACATGAAGAATGGTTATATAGTGTCCTAGAAAAGAAAGAAAGTATGGGCTTATATTAATTAAAAACAATATTCAAAACTGGACTGAGTTATGTATAAATCTAATAAAATACTTTTCGATTCCATCTGGTACATTTTTGTGATGTGACTTGCAAATTTCATCTGAGAAATCACTAAAAATGTGTCTGGAACAATTTTAATGATACACTAAAACTGGCCAATTAGTGACTAAAAACAGTTCCTAGTAAAGGTATTTATTAAAACACGCCATCAATAGCACAGAGAGCTGCAACACAGGAATACGACCACGTAGTTCTGTTATACAGACACCTTTAATCACCACTGCCCAAGTATACAAATGTAGACTAGTTTACCAAAATTTAGGAAACAACTGTGTAACAGCAGACAGCTAACAAAATACTCACTGATTAGAAACTCAGCTCTTTGAAATAGACGATCTGTATATGAGTTTTTCAAAAATAACTGTCATTTAATTTAGCTTTTTTTATTATTGTTATAATTTTTTTTTTTTTTTTTTTTACAAGAAGGCAAGTTTAATCAAAGACAGGGCAAACAGGTCCAGTGCACATACAGTAACAGTCACGGGGGGTTGGTATATAAACTCTCATAAATCTGTGTTTTAAATAAATGCATAAAGTGCAATATGAATAAAGTGAAACATGGGGCAGGGCAGTGAGTGGACGTTCTGCATCCACTCACTGATCCACACGCAGACTTCACAGAGGACGTTTAAAGAGCAAATGCACAAAGCCATAAAAATGCGGAACACACACAGGACAGACAACCAACACACTGATAAAGGGCACAGACAACATGAACAAGACGAGGAATCGTGAATATTCAGTGTGGTGGGAGTGTAGTTCCACTGAAAAAACATGATGGGTACATGTTTAACGAACATATTTGGTCCTACAGTACATAAAACCATACAAGAGCCAACAAGGATGATGAGATGGAAACAACACAACTGTACAGATGTGACCTAAATACATTCTCATTGCATTAACAATGCTGTTCTAGTATAGAGGCAGTTCAATTGTTTGGAAAAATATAAATATTTCAACTACACTGAGGTCACATCTTTGGGGAAAAAAAATCCAGGAGTTTCAGTTGCTATTTTATGCCACACTCACCGAGCCTTTTTTTTTTTGTTTGTTTGTTTTTTCCTTACACCATACGCATCTGAAAAGAAAAAAATGTCTCGAAAGTATCAAAAGAACTATAACATGGCACCGTCACTGTGCATTCTATAAGAATTCTGCACATTTGCTTCATCTTTATATGGGTTAATTTTGTCGGTTTTGTTTTACAGTCCTAAATCAATCGCTGTAGTTTTGCATAGATACCATTACGCAAAATCTAATCACATTCTGTACATGTAAAATATAAAACAAAACAAGCCTGTAAACATCTATTTCATAACAAGTCAGTTATCTGTTTAGGTTTTCGTCCTAAATGTGTATATGAAAAACTGAACGTTAGTGACAATAGATTTTGAATAAAGATCAGCACGCCTCAAAAACACAACTACAGTAACACAATTGTGAATTATATAGGCCAAACCACCTGAAAAAAACATTAAAAATTACTCAACAGGTAATACATTTTTCCATTTATATAATAGTCATCTTTGCATGAAAACCAAAAATGTCAAACTATTAAGGCAAAACAAGTATGCACAGTGCTTTGTGATTTCATGCATAACTGATGACTGCTATTTACTATGATTAAATTAAAATTCAGCAGTTCTTAAAGTAACTTTGGTGGCAAAATCACTCTGACACTCATGACTTGAAGAAATTTAGGGTCTGGTTTTGGCGTCTTTGCCGAAAACGACACAGGAATTTGCACTGAATTAATACTATAATTGAATGTACATGAAGAATAATCGTCTTGGCACAGAGGGACGTAAAAACTTCACAGAACGGCCAAAACTAAGAGTAGGGATGGGAATCCAGAAGTGGTTCCAAACGGTGGAATGCATAAAAATTGTATGCATGAGAGTTTAGCAAAGAAAGACTTGAGTGTGTTATTTTTGGGAGTAAAAGTTGTCTCTCTTATTTACCCTGGGCAGGTTTCCTTTTTTACCACAAAATCAATAATTTTCTTTGTATTGTTAAAATCTTATTAATTCCCATCCCTAACTAAGAGTGCTTTCCTCTTATCATCAAGCTACTTTATGTTAACAAGTAAGAATTTTAGTGTAAATGTTTTCTCTGCAGACGTAAACCGCATTCCCACCCAAAGCGACTTCAACGTTTACTGTCGGAACTTCTCTGGAGCCTCTCTGGTAACTTCCAAGGAGACGACTGGATAAACTTACAGCCAATCAGAGTGCTGACAGTTGGACCAGCAGGTAAATGAATGTTAGCCAATCATGTAAGAGGAACAAGAGTTGAGATTTTAAATGCATCCTTCTTATCAAGGGTCTTAAGTGCAGCTGTTCGTTCTTGTTCTGTTCAAAAGACAGAGGAGTCATCCTATTGAATGCTTTGACGCAATGTGGTTTGGTTCCAACCTGAACTGTGTCAGATAAGAGCTTACGATTGTGCTTGTGATCTAGGAAATAAGTGGGCGGGCCTAAATGAAATGTTTACGATCAGGACGATAAGTTTGAATCCACACCAGAAAATACCAGAAATCAAATCCCAGGAACTTAAAGGATGTAAAGACAATAACGCCTGGAATTCGGGCTGATCATCACATGTCAGGGTTCTCCCCAGAAATTTATAATATCCTGCCCCCCCCCCCCGAAGAAAGTCTCGCGCTAAAACCTTACAATAGATGGAACTCTGAGATTTCAAACAAAAAACAACATGGCGCTGGAAATTAAAGCGCGTACCTGCTAACCTGACCAATTTTAGCAAAATCATCGGGGGAAAATAGAAAAAAAACTCCTAAATGTGAAAATGAATATAGCAGCGCTGAGCTAGCAGTATACTGGCACAGCACCGTTGTTCCAGCATCTGGGGAGAACCCTGCATGCTTTTTCCCTCCTACTCCATGGTAATAGGTTGGAAAACGGCTACGGCTTTTTCAAAAACAGTGGCTGAAATGAAACCAATTAGAAATGTTCAGTGTTGTGAGCCCCACACCCAAAGTTCCTGAACTATTAAAGAACGACCACACGACTAAATGTAGACCCTGATCCCTATGATGCAAACTGAGTTCTTCCAAAGGTTCCTAGTTCCAGTGATGGAAACGCAGCTTTACTGCAACTGATTCAGTCAGTTATAAACACAAAGACTCGGCTCCTTCTGCCCACATTATATATATGTATATATATATTTTTTTTTTTTTTTTGTCAAGCTTCCTCAAACAAGTGCTCCTAAAAACTGGGTATCTAAAAATAAATCAAAAGAGATGTGTCATTAGCAAAGAGTAGGAAAATAACCATAAACAGGATTCATTCCATAATATGTACGTCATTAGGGTGAACCATCTTTCTGGTTCTGAGAAGATGGGAGGCTGGTAGCACTGATATTTCTTCTAATCACTTCTTTGAGGGTTTGATGGGTTAGTCAGTGGTCGTGTGGAACTGCTGGACCGCCACCAGATCGCTCCAGAAAGCCGCTCCTCCTGGTTTTATCCTGTTTGTCAACTCAGAGCAGCAGTAGCGTCCACACACCTGTGCGTGAGCGTACGGTGGGGGTTAGAGCCGGTCGAGGCGAAATGCGTCCTCCGTAGCCGGGTCGGTGAGAACCATGTCGGGATCATTGAGCATGTGCAGGCCATCGAGTGTCAGTGGGTCGATTTTCAGATCGTCCAGCGGGAACTGGGAGTCGACATCAAAGCTGACGTCTGAGGGCAGGGAGGCCGTCAGGTCCTTCGGTAGACTGGGCGGAGACTCTCCACTGACTGAGGAGAAGCAAGGCAGCATAGGTTAGAAGGAGGCAGAAGTGGGGTATTTTTTTTTCTTTTACTCTAACCCTTAAAGACTTACAACTGGTTTTTTTGAAGTGATTACCTCCGCCAAGGAAGTTATGTTTTTGCCAGGGTTTGTGGGTTTGTTTGTTTGTTTATTAGCAACATAGCTCAAAAAGTTATGGATAGTTTGATAAAATTTTCAGGATATGTCCGCTCTGGGTCAAGGAAGAGATGATTACACTTTGGAGGCGATCCGGATCACTGTCTGGATCCAGGAATTTTTT
>JAQQZY010000010.1:10573312-10588801 GCA_030068375.1 Ostorhinchus rueppellii | reverse complement strand
GTGAATAAAATGACTAAATATGTGACTGTGTTTGTGTCTGAAGGTCTGTGGTAGCAGCATCAGCAGGTTTTTAGACACAATTGTGAAACTGATTGTAGTAGTTCAGGATTTTGTCTTAAATTCTAAATAATTGAGTCACATACAAACAATAGGCTCATTAGAACATTGTTAAGGAACACTTTTCTTAGGTGAAACTGGTATTTCTTTAGGTGAACCAGAAATATCGCAATATTATTGTTATCGCAATGCTGTACATCCATATCACAAGTTTTGCCAATATCATGCAGCACTACTATTATGCTGATTTTCTGTCTAAGAGTGTTATGATTGTTGATATTTGTATTATTGTTTTGCTTGTTTGCATACATGTTAAATTTCATTGCATGTTCGGAATAAATCACTAAATCAAATGTTTTAAGTGCACATTTTGCAGTACTTTTATGCACAGAGTCTACGTCTAATACTGTATCATTTTGTGGGTTCAAGAAATTTCCACTACACCATACATGATTTATTTAAAAGGTTTTCTCATATAGTGTTAAGCAAAACTTTGAAACCACAAGTAGGTTTGTTATTTTAGTCAGACTATTATAATAATAATAATAATAATAATAATAATAATAATAGAAAATACCTAATTGCCCTACTGGTGGGATTCATACACTTTTTCTGAATGAATAATAGTATAACGTACCGTATTATGCAAAAGCAACATTTATCTTTGTTGTTTTTGCAGGGTTGACATGATCATAATTTTCTTCAGATACAGCCTTAAAATATGCAGAAGAAACAGAACTAAATGGGTTCTAAAGGTTCAAGTCATTATTTAGAAATATCTGACATGACCTGAATGAAACCTGGTAACAAACGGGAAAAAAAAAAAAGCAATATATCTTATATTGTTTGAGCAAAGGGTTTTAAAACATCTTAACTGCAAAGGGAGGTCACACTAAATACTACCTCATTGGTTTATAGAAGCTGTTTTTTCCCTGAAACTCTTGTTTTTACTGCTTCTTAACCATGAAAAACACTGTAGCACCTGTTTCAATTCATCCAACACCACTCTAACCAAGCAGAAACATGCACTTAGAGGTTTTACTTAATACATAATTGACAGAAAACACAAATAATGAATGCCCAAAGCTGTGAACTCTTGGTAGTCTTTAACCAAGGTTACAAATCTCTAATGCTTTACTGAGTCTGACACAGATTAACAACCCTGATGTTTACCTAGGGTGTGTTTGGTTTACCTTTAAGCTCCACCCGGCCATCAAGGTTCAGTTTGTTGAGATTCAACCGCGTAAAATAATCAACGGCATCTTCACTGGGTCGATTAAGAACAGGGGGATAAACGTCTCCCCTCATCCTCACTCCACCCCCCCATTTTCAGTACAAAACCACAGAAAACATATATAACATTAACAGATATCTGATGAACATAAAAGCTCAGAGTCCACTGTACTGTAGCAAGACGTGGGGGAAACAGTGGAGATGCAACGCAAATACCACAAAAGCAGCAGAGAAGGAAGGTCAGGGACACAGCTACATCACAACACATCAATGACACTGAGTGTTTCAGGACTGGTGGTCAGATCTGGGCAAAATGAAAATGTCTGCTTTAACATCCGTCGCTGTCAAATGACCACGTTGTTTTCAATATTTGACATTTCAACTAAAAAAAAACAATGTCTTGAGGGAAGTAGTCTAAAGTCATTTTCTCCAGGAGTGTGTTTACATTGGGTTCTGTCAGAGCAAGAAAACCCCAGATGCAATCAGTGGACCTTTATTATTATCACTGTTGAGTCTGAGGACTCTTATCTGAAGCCTCATTCGTAGAATTCAGAACACCTGTGATCTTTTGCCATGTCAAAATATTGGCTGCAAGCGTGTGTTAGATTAGATTTTTATCACCCAACATTTGCAACTGTGTAGGTTGCATCATTTCTGGTAAGAGAGTAATCAGTGTAAACAAAGTAAGTTACTGAATAACAGTGGTGGAAGATGTATTTATAACCTTAACCCATAAAGACCCAAACATCAACACAGTAAAAAGTAAAACATTGAATGAACTTAAAATTTTTCTTCAATAGGTCACACATAACAAAAATAGTTGAGTGAACCACATTTAATTAATGTACTTTAATTTGTTTCACTCAACTGATTTTTCTTTTTTTTTTTTAATGTGTGACCTATTGAAGAAAAGTTTTTTAAGTTCATTCAATGTTTTACTTTTTACGGTGCACCGTCAAATCAAAAGCATCTACTGATCTAAACTATTTGATAACTGTCCATCTACTAATCCTATCAATACATGTAAATAATTAGTGTAAAATACAGTTTGTCATCTTTTCACAGTCATCAGATATGACCCATTTGGACGTTCACAGGCCCCGTAGTTACCATGGAAACACCGTCATCTTCTACAACATCGATTCACCAGTAAAACCCATGGAGTTGGATCAATGACAGTAGATGGACACACTGGGTTTAAGTTCAGTTAATGATATCTTTGCTGAAAAAGATAGTTTTTCTTCAGTTTTCTGTTTCGGATATAATAACAATAAACTTTAATCCAAGCTTTTATAAACATCTACATGATCAGTAAATTACATACATAAAAATACTTGATTTTCACTCAAAATTTGCAAATACAGATAATTATTTTAAATGATGCTAAATCACTTAAGAAAGGTTAAATAGAGAAAAATTAATTTGGAAATTTCCACAGAAGTCACACTGGGTCTTTATGGGTTAAGTACTGACACTGCCCTGGAAGCACAGATTTCGGAAAAAAGTATTTAAGTACAATGTATAAAACTTGAACTTAAACTAGAACAATGAAGCAAATTCCGAATGCACTTTTCTCAGATGTAACGAATCCTACATCATTAATCATCATTTATTAAAATATTATCCTCTACATTTTTGCATTTTCCAGTAAAAATCCGATATTTTCCTGTATTTGTTTTCTTGATCATGTTCATAAAAGCTCAAATTAAATCCAAAGGTTATTAAATCAAAACAGAGAAACTGAAGAAAAAGTGACTTACTGGGACTTTACTGGTGAATACAGGTGTGTATTAGCAAAAATCTGGCAATACAAACCAAATCACAACACGAGGATCACAATGCAATAAAACACAATATATCATGATACTATTAAAAAGGCTTTTTTTTTTTTGTTTGTTTCTTTTTTTTGTAATATTTCCTGGAAGAACTGTATTACACTAGAAATATGTACAAATATTAAACACATGCTTATGTGATCAAAACAGGATTTAATGCTACTTAAATTATGCTTTACAGACATTACAGTTTAAGATCCTGCTCAAATGTTCATATTCTATTGGTTCATAACAAACATCTTAACGTTATTTTGTACAATCCTCACAAAGGAACTAACATGTGCCTGTCAGACAGTGAAAAGTGTTTTTAGGATGCTTCAAATAACCACGATTTAATAAAACAATGTTAAGTAATAGGAAATAAAATCTAAACAAAAATGAATCTCCATCATATCTGCATTTGAATAAATATGTAAAATTATCAATACAGTACTTTTATATATTTAGAAATGAAATATCATGATATATTGCAGAATCAGTATATTTCTTACACCCCTACTAGTGAATTAACTTTGCAGAATATGATGGTGTTTCCAGGTTCGCTACAAAGCCTCTGAACATCCAAATGGGTCACATCTGATAACAATGTAAAGCTGAAAAACTGCACTTTACCTCAACTATTTACATGTATTGATAGGATTAATGGTTCAACAGTTATGATTTTAGATCACTAGAAGTTGTTTAGATCTTGGATGGTCAAAGTATGAATAGTTAAAGTGATTTTTCTCCAGTACAATGCTCACTGTCACTGTTTTACTATTACACTGTTTCATATTAGTGCACATTAATGTTAATATTAATACTTCATCATATTTTACTGCTGCAGATGTTTAGGTTTTGTCTTTTCACATAGTGCTGAGTGGTGCTTGTAGCTTGTGAGAACCACATATCCCCTCAAAAAACTAAACTTTTCTTGAAGTCAGAAAGGGAGAACAGTTTTTGTTTTGTTTTTTAGCCTTGTGATGAGACCATTTCCATCTGGGAAGGTTTTAAATACTTCATTGAGCTTAAGAAGGAGGAGAATTTTTAACTCGATCCCTAAAGAAACACTTCAACCTTCAGTTTATCACAAACGTTAAAAATACACATGTTGAGAAATTGTTTCCATTGAAAATCCAAAAAACTGTCAAGTGACTAAAGCTATCAGACAAATATACACTGTAAAAAGTAAAACACTGATTCCACTTAAAAAATTTTCTTCAATAGGTCACACACAAAAAATAATTAAGTGAACCGAATTAAATTATACTGAATGGAATTTAGTTTGGTTCACTCAAAAAAAAAAAAAAAATGTATGCGAGTGATTTTTAAGTTGATTCAATGTTTTACTTTTTACAGTGTAATTGAATAAAGATATAGAGTGAAAGCATGAATCTGCTAAAACTGTAAATACTCATGTAAAGTACTAACACCTCAGATTTGTATTTGTTTGAAGTACAGTCCATTCCACCACTGCTGAATTGGTATTTTAGTAGATACTATAAATCTAAATATCAGTTGTATAAAGACTGATGTCATCTTTTTTTCTTTTTCTTTTTTTTTTTTTACTGACCCCCAATTTTTTGACAAAGTGCCTGTAAAATCTATTACTGACTGGCAGAAATCCACTTTAATTAAAGGTACAGCAGCAAATATCTACCTATTTAACTAGTCTGATTTGAGTCATTTTGATGTTTTTTGCCCAGATCTGCAAATGTGGAAACAAGAAAGCAGCTGTAGGGGGCAGCCACAGAGTCCGACTTGGCAACGATAACCACAGAGCTACGATGCAGGGACGGTGAAGTTTGTACAAAGCGAGCCACCAGCTCGTCAGTTCACACGCCCTTACTTGAGGCGAGCCTCCGGGTGAGAAGCCTTGATTGGAGACGGGGGAGGTTGGAGACTGATTGGCAGAGGATCCAACCCTACTGCGGTACTGTTGGAGGGAGGAGGCCTGATACAAGAGGATACGTTTGAGTTATTCATTCACATGGGGGGATTTCAGTGTCCTCATTCTGCTTTTTTGTTATGTGGTTGTCTTGGAAATGGAGTTTTACTGTGTATCTGTGTCATAATGTGAGCTGCTTTGTACTCAGTTTACCTTTAACCAGCTGGAAATCACAAACAGCAGGAACTCTGACAGAAAAATCTCTAAAATATTCATCATTGCTCACAGTTATGGGTACAACCGACCATAATTCACTAGTGCCTAATATTGAAACACATTTAAAGTAATTATTTGAAGATGGAAAACCACAGTGAACACTACTTACTCCATATATATTATTAATACTGCAAAGGATATGAAAGAAATAAAGGAAATTGGATGGGGGTAATTAGGCGAGGAAAACATATTGCTGCCAATTTGAGCTGAGAGACTTGAAGATCAGAGAAATCCATCTCTTCTCTCTTTCATTTTGTCCTGTTTTATCAGCTCTTTTACATCTATATGCCCAAGAACATCAAGAGAAAACTGCCAAACAAAAAAGGATAACATTCACAATACATTTTAGTGATACGCCGTCTAACATAACTGTGGAAAGAAAGCACAGAGGTAGCATCATAGAAGACAGATGAGTTATCATATCAGAGGTTTATCAAATAATACTGATAATCCCTTATCGTGCAAAAGCAGCGGGAGTTCAAAGCTCCACATTCCTAATCTACTGATAGATAACATATCAAAACATTAATAGAAAGGTGATAAAGAGTTCAAGGTCTCTAGGATCACATATAAACCAGTGATAGCTGATGCAGGATACGTGTTGGATGTCGAGAAGGACATCCCGAACTATCTCATCCCTTAATTTGGGGTTTAATTAATGCAATAATTACTCTGTGTGTTCCTTGTACTGTTTTGCTTCGCAGCGCACAGTAAAGTCTGAGTTGAAGAGAATGTAGGCCACTTCATTTCTGCAGTAATCCAAACACATTCCCACTGCAACAGAAGTAGAGCAGCAAGAGCCAAGATCTGAAGGACAAGCAGCGAGTTGAAAAAGCATTTAGATTCCTTGATGTTTGGAACATCTTTCTGCTTTTATTTCACGCTTTGCTTTGAGCTTTTATATTTGTTCTGATAAAAGAAGGTGGTTCGTGAAGAACAGATTCTACGATTGTAAAGATTTGTGATAAAGTTTACCTTTTAACCATTTATATTGTTATGCAAATCATGGTAATTAGTGATTTAGTTGCATTTATGTTCATTTTACTAATATACACTGCTAAATTAAAGTTGGAATAATTTTGTTTTCAGACACATTCTTTTTTTTTTTTATTATTCCTATTTATGCACATCAGTATCACCTTTGACCAAGTGCAAGTACTAATTAGACTTTATCTACCAAAAATAAATCACATTGTCACAATCATTTCATGAGAAGAGGTAAAAATATTTGATTCCAACTTCATGGCCAACAGTGTAGTATAAGCCTAGTGATAGTTAATTCATTTTTAAAGTATATCTAATGAAGAAGAGACATTTATTGACACTGCACACTGGAACATGTCAAGAAAAAGTTAATTTCTATTTCCCTATTAGGCTCTGTAAATGAAATGTAACTTAAATACTGAAATATATACAAAGAAATAACTGACAGTGACAGGTAGTAATAAAAATAAGTGCATTGAGACTAAGGGGAGTTAATACAAGTGCCTGTGAATTGTCAAACTGTATAAAATTATGTAGAAATAGTGATGGAAATAAGGCATTTTTATTAGATGCATCCAGTAAAGGCAGACGATTATCAGATTTACTCAAAAATGTGAGCTGAAATAATTCTGATAAAGGGATTATGTAATAACTGACTCAATCAGAGAAATCACAAATACTGTCACAGGATTCAATTTCAGTTTCTTCTTGATGTACGTGATGTAATAGTGCATCTGAGCAGCTGGAAAAGTAGGTGCATAGACATTAAGACTTGGGAGAAATTAGAAATTAGCTGTGAATGCATTTTTGTCTGACTAAAACCCGCTGACATGACGTAAACAGTCTGCTCACCGTGTTCATGTCAATGGTCATGTTGGTTTGTGAAGACTGGTTGTCTGGCGTCGAGCAGGAGTTCACGGAGGACGGCAGCTGGACCAGGCCTGTTTGCTAGAAATTAAAGAGTGGGGTCATAAACAGACAGAGCCATAATACAGTCATCAAGTACCTCTTTACGGTCTTAATAATCTTGGCTTATCGTAGATTCATTTTATCACTATCTGCTTGTAATGTTGACAGTCATATAAAAAGATTTTGCAAGGAATAAACGGCTACAGAGGCATTTAGATATCTTTATGTTATTGTGTGAAATGAAGGGAGCGTTTTTATGGCTAATTTCTTAGTCTTTCTGTTTGCTTTTGGGCTCAGTTCTGTTCACTCAATTGCTAGTTTTACATAAGTATTTATCTAACATATATTGATTCAACACAATGTGATTTAATACAGTACAGGGTTCTCACAACGGCAGTGTGCCAGTATACTGCTAGCACAGCCGCTATAGTTTTAGCATCATCCCCGGCTAAAGGTGGAGTCTGAAACGTTTTTCCTGGAGCATTTTTTACTATATCAAAATAACAAGTGAAAAGTCCATCTTCTAATCTCATATATTGATAAATATAACTTAGACAATAATCACATGTATCGTTTAGGTTCATTATTACGTTGTCGAGTGTTTTCTTACCTGTGAATGAGCCATGAGAAAAAGTTAGCAAAAATTAGCATACTGATGCTACGCAACGCTCGTGAACGTGAACCTCCGAAACAAGCATTGCGCGTTCCAGTAGTCTGGAGGCGGGGCTTCGGGGGGAATCTGAAGAAAGGCGTTGGGACTTTTGAATTGTCTTTTCAATATGTTACTTGCTCGAGCCGTTTTTCTAACATCTCAGACCCCACCTTTATATGATGATCTTTTACTCCAACTGATGGTTCATAAAAGTCTTTATTTATAAATAAACTAGTGGATCCAAAATTTCCGTCTGAACACACCCTTTCAACACACTTTAAGGGCTTGTGCCTTTTTTAACCAGCAGCTAAGTAAACGGTTATAAACGTCTTTTTTCTTCCTTCCGCATTTCCGCCTTCAAAATAAAAGCATCTTCAAAATAAAAGCACCCGTTTTTATAATTTAACTAAAAACAAAATCAACATAGATCATCAGAAAAAATTTAATAAACTGAAAATCATCATATTTTAGGTCATTTACAATACTCATTTTCAAATTCAGGTTTTTCCCCCCCTATTTTCCCCGGATAATATTGTTAAAATCTACCAAAATCCCTCAGGTTTGCAGGCACATGCTCAATTTTCCAGCACCGTGTTGTTTTTCCTTTGAAATCTTCTGACATTGCATCTATCGTGAGGTTGTAGTACAAGATTTTCTTCACATTGGTTGGATATGATGTAATATAGCTTGTAATGTAGAGAGTGCATGCATCCTAGTACGATAAAAAGAACTTGGTGTAACTGTTGGAGATTTGTAGTTGTAGATATTGAGAATATAAGAGGCTCATTATACTGTATATTGTAGTTAAGGTTTTTACAACTGTAGATTGTAAAGAAGCTTGCAGTGTAGTGTTACTGCACGTTGTAATGTGGTATAATATGACTGACTTTGGTATGTATTATGCAGTAAATAGCATTTTTATTTTATTATAAGTTGGTGTTGGAGTCTCTTAAGTTATGTATTTAAAAAAAGACTGAAGGCTGAAGTTGCAGGAAATGGCATTTAATTGCATTTGTAATAGTCAAAATGCAATAGCTTTCTCCTCTGGGCCTACCCCCAGTGACCTACCCCCCTGGCGACACATGCTGCACACCAGAGGAGCATGACTCCAAGATGCTCCAGGATACTATAAATTTCTGGGGAAAACCCTGCAGTAGGATGTGATGCTGCACAATATGATACAGAAAAAATGTATCTGTTTTTCCATTGTTTCTCCAATAGTAACACTTTAACACTTGGCCCCTGAACCAGTCCCCTGAGGAACAAAGACGAAAGATAAAATAAAACCAGGCCTGGACCTCGCCTTTAACCAGTCCTTCTTTTCTGTTCTGTCTCCAATTACACTTTTATAACATGAAGTAGCATAAAGTTTTGTTTATACTCACAAAGAACTTGGCAGAAGAATTTGGCCACTGACAGCAGCGGAGATGAAAGAATACACTTGGGAAACAGTTTCAAAAGGAGGACTTGGTCTGCCAGTAAGTATGAAAATTATGGCCGCATTTCTAAATAATAAAGACTTCAATGAAAAATTAAACCCAAGTAAATAAGATCATATCAAAGGAAAGATGCGCTGTTATTGTAAATGGCTATTATGGCTTCCTTTTTCTCCTCTCAACATGTTAAGTTCTTCTGTGTGAGTTGTCCTCCACACCTAGTGACCGCTTCTGTACCCAGCCCCGCCTCCCATCTGTCTGATTGGACCGGTGCCCCAGTCCTGTGAACCAATCAGGCTTCAGCAATCACCGCCTCAGGTATAAAAACATTACTGCAGCTTCAGTCATGCAGCTGTGATTTTGTGTGAGCAACAATAATGAAGCAGTTTTTGTTTTTTTCACTGACACTTGATTTGTACAGTAATCGACTACTAGAGGCTGGGACAGGTACCACGGAGGGTTGTTTTTTAGGGTTTGTTTTTTTTTTGTCTGGTTTGTCAATCTTCACAGGAAGTTAAAATATGTCTTTAGCTGTTTTTGGTAATTTTTAGTACAAAAGGTAAGTTGAGTGGTTTTCAACTTATTTTGTTATATTACTTTATTGATTTGACTGATCTGTTGGCTCTTAAAAAGCGAAAATTAAGGAAATTAAATTTTTCACTCTATTATTATTATTTTGCACACACACAGAGGCTCAAATACACACACGCACTTAAAATGAAAGAACAGGCTGCCACATGGATGCGCACCCAGAGTAGTTAGAGGATTAGTGCTTTGCTCAAGGGCATCTCAGCAGTGTTCTCGCAGTGAACTGGGACCTTTCCAGCTGCCAGTCCACATGCACTAACTTGTCAGATAGGACGTGAACTGTCAACCTATCTGTTATTAAGCCGAGTCCCTACCAATTGAGCCACTTTCACTCTCTATTATCCACCTATTTTTGTTAGTATTTTGCAGTTATGTAATGGACTGTCATTTATTTTGTACACAAATTATCCACCCATTAATACTTAGAACTTGCTTGCACCCCCGAGGCTCACCTGGTAGAATGCATCCCACGTGGCTCACGGCATTATTGCAACAACCTAGGTTTGATTCCTAACCCAGCTGCACGTCATTCCCCATCTACACTATCTCTAATAAAGGTGCAAAAGCCCCCCAAAAAAAACACTTAAAATTTCAGTTCAGCTTGATTTAATTTTTGTAGATCGTGTTGAGGGTAACTCACCGCTTGACTCTGGTGTGTCTGGGTTGACGGCTGCTGGTTGAAGAAGGCGTACTGGGACAGCTGCTGTTCAAGGTTCATGGCGTTGATGGCCGCCTGAGGGAAGAACACATTTATTGGCTGGTTGGTTGGTGTACCAAGAGTCTATAATGGATAGTCTAATAAAACACATTTCCTTCTCTTCTGTTATAGTTGGAACTAAATATACAGGGCGGAAATCAGGGGAAACAGCTTCCTCCTCTGCATCCAAATGAAAACACTAAATATCAAGATAGATGACCTGATGCTGTTTTCTGCTGCTGTGCAAACACATGTTTAAGGGAGCTGCCAAGTTGAGTCTATGACAAGCCATGGAGAGCAGTAGTAGAGTAAGTTGTGATTTGTGTAATTAAAGCTGTTAATCACATATTTAACCCCTGTACTCCTCTGAAAACATGTATGATGCAAATTCTGTTATAATAGAGTAGATTTTATATTATATTATTATACTCGGTGAAATGCTGAAAGGTATTTACAGATGTCCAAAAACCATGACACACCTTTGAATGTCTGTTAAAATCAAGGGGCAAGAACTTAGGGAGCCTAAAACCAAACCAATGAGGAGGTATCTTAAAAGTGTAATACCGCTAAAGGCCACTGGGGTTGACTGGAATAGACTTACACTGAACTTCAAATCATGCTTTTTCTCCCCTAGTAGTCCTTCGGTCTCATTCATTTCATATAGACCCTCTAAGTGATCCATGGGTAGATGGTCCGTCTCTGAGGAATTGCTCCATTAATAAGGCTTTAATGTCCGTTTTGTCAGGCTTTGGTTGACAGCTCACTCACCTGCTGTGATAGAGGTTAGGAGCTCCTGTTTATTTAATAAAACACATTTTACAATGATGAGGTGCTTGAAAGGGTTCAATAACAAGATTGCACGATGAATTAGTTGCAGAAAGCTGGATGACATCAACCATTTTACAGTCAGTAAGCTAGCATTTAGCATTAGCTCACCCATGACCCCCTTACACTTTCCCAGTTTCGCACCTTTTGTCCAAATATGACCAGGTCTGCCTCCAAAAAGCTGATATGACTGCACTACTAAACTACTGACAGTTCAGAAAACAGTGGTTACAAGGTTGTAGGTTCAGGACAACAAACTTTATTGTAACCCTAGGGAAATTTAGTCCCTGGATTTTACCCTTCCTAAAACACACATTGTACCTAGCATTTGCAGTTAGCTTTAGCACGTAACACAAATTAGAAGCAATGAGTTGCCATTGAAGGTGCTCAAGGACCAACTTCAGATCTTCATCAGTACCATGGTCAGGGACACCCACAGGAGAATTAACCTAAATATACTTATTTATTTAACCACTACGCCACTGTGCCACCCAATGGTGACATCACAGATCCTCTGTCCGCTAATTATAAAGAGTCAATGGTTAAAATATATTATTCTATATACATTACACAACAAGCAGGACCTAATAACTATTTCTCACAAAATCAGTGTGAACCACTAGTAACTGTCTACAGTAAATGAAAACAATACAATCATCTGTTATCAATAACCAATGAAGTGTTCATGATGGACTCTGCAGAGAAGGTCAGGGTCGGGATCAGGGCTGTACCTGAGAGAGAGTGAGAGGTGGAGATGTAGGAGAGAGCTGCATGGGCGGCTGCTGGTGGGAGTCTCCTGCGTTTAAGATGAGAGGAACCATGTTGTCCTGCCCAGGCTGCATTTCCATGGTTACTACGGACTGAGAGGCGTTCACTCCTACCCAGCACACAGACACGGCATAAGGAAAGAGTTCTTAAAAAGCACACATCAGAGTCTGAAATTAAGACTAAACAAGGGCCAGAGATAATTTAGAAAATAATTGGCAACATAATATGACCGTCACGCTGAGAAGAATCCTACAGAGGATTATGCTGAAACACATGGCAAATTTAAAAAAAAATCTGATTTAGCAGGAAACCAGCCCTTTACAGCGACAAAATGTTGGTGACTGAGCTCGAAAACCTGTTGTAGCAGTGTAAGCATAACAGAGGGTGTCTATAGTGGTACCTTGTGTGTTCGCCAGAGGCTGTGTGCTGTTAGAGGAGCTGAACGAGGCGGCAGCTGCATCCTCTAAGTCCAGCGGAGTGGGCAGTGGAGGAGGGAATTGGATGTTGGTCAGGTCAGGCAGTGAACCGCCAGTATTGTGGGCTGCTGGTTTTAGTGAAGCAGTCAGCTGCTGGTCCGGAGACGGAAATATGCTGCAGAAGGCAAACAGGAACTCAACAGTGATGACAAGCAAGATACCAGGGTTGAAGATGAAGTAACAGTGTTGCATAGTGTAATTATGAAATGAATAGAAAAGTATAATCCCTTGCAATTGCCGATTGAAAATATGTAACTAAAGGTTTCATGGGAATACAGGCTTTTTGGTAAAAAGCTTATGTAGAATATATCATTCATTTGTGTATTTTCCAGCTGTGAAGAAAAGTGTACTTTGGATGAAAAACAGGTCATTGAAGTCAAGTGTAACACCATTAAGAGCAAAATGGCTTACGAGTCATTGTCTCTTTATCCAGACAGACTAATTCAAATAGAATGCACTCAAATAATAATTGGTTGAATTTGCACCAATCAGCTCAACTGTACAAAGCAACTTAAATTTGTATATGGTTCCATTCAATGCATGTCAGGTACTGAAAAAGCAGTTTTGGTGTTGTTTCCTGAATGACCCCAGCTTTTTTGATGGTTCTATTCCCATTTAACATGAGAAGAATGTGAAGAAGAAGAAGAAGAAGAAGAAGAAGAAGAAGAAGAAGAAGAAGAAGAAGAAGGTGGAGGAGAAGAACAAGAGGAAAAAGTAGAGAAAGATCAGCAAGAAGAACAAGAAGGAGATGAGAAGAAGATGAAAATAGAGGAGGAAGGACACAAAGGATAAGAGGGAGATGAAGACGGAAAAGGAAGATAAGGACAGGAGGAAGGACAAAAAGGAGAAGAAAACTGAAAGGAAGAAGCAGATGGAGGAGAAGAGGAAGTAGAGAAACAACAAGAAGAAAATTGAGGATAGGAAGAAAAAGATGGAGGCGAGAAGGATGGACAAAGAGGAGAAAAGGCAGAGGCAGCTGAAGAAGAAAGTTTCCATTAAACAGATGACCACACTTTCTCACTACCACCCATCTCTGATATTTGTTAAACTGATTGGACTGTTCCAATTATTAGCGTAATATTAGGGTCAGTGTAAACACAGTCACTGACAAGATGAATGAATGCGGATTTCTTCTTATTTGGATTACTGAGCATTCCTTAAAAACATTTTCTGAGACAAACCACACTAGAAATATTTGCACTTCCTTCGTGTCGCCAGCTGTACATTTGTTAATGCTTCAGTTTTAAACTCTTGGCAAGCCAATGAGTAAATGTAAATTAACAGCAGTCAGATGGCTTCCAGTTATAGTTGTGTTATAGCTATGTTTTATTCATACACCTTCATTGCATGTGTGTAAATGTGCATTTCAACACCATTTCTGCTCCGACAGAACATCCTAAAGTAAATATTTTCACCACATTTTGCAATATTCAGGTTTTCTCAGCAGCTCTGGAGGAAAGTCTGCAAAATACTCACTGTATGCCAGGGACTTTGCAGGGCTTTGATCTTGCAATATTCTGAAAGGATGAAAAATATTCACATATAAAGCACTGTATAAACACAGCAAGCCACTGTAAACATTTATGTGAACCTACAAGTTTCACCTTTTTGCATTCCCAGCTCTGTTTTTGCCCATCTTCATCAACCTCTTGCTTAATTGCTTCAGACATGGGAACAGTCAGCAGGAGAACTACAGAAAGGCAAAGAAAAAAAACAAAAAAAAAAACGACCAATCTCATGGGTTTGCTGATGCCCAGACTGTTTGAGCTTATAATAATTGAAGCCTATGTCTTCATCTAAGATCTTAATGTGATAAATAAACACAGAAAACCACAAAAGAAGACCATAATAAAACACATGAAACAAGAAAGAAACTAAAAGATGAGAAGCTTTAATGTTGTGTAAAACCCAAAAGATATCTAAAAAATGTGATTTATACAAAGCTAAGTGCCTCTGAAATGAAAAACATCAGCCCAGCCAAGCCATTAGGACTAAAATTCATCGGACCCTTGAATGCATCCTGCCTTCTCAGTCATCATTTTCCTCCTCAGCCTTCAAAGCTACACTCAGACCCTTTCATCATATCGAGTGCACTCGACTGAATCGTCAAGAGAAGGCAGAAAAATACCGTGAAAATAAACGGGCTTACAACAAAACAGCCTCAGCCAACCCTGCCGAGTGTGCAGAACAGAAGCACCTGAGCACTCCAGTTAAGGGGAAGAACACAGTATACATTAAATACTTAGCGTATATGTGTGGTCTCGGCGGCTCCATAATGAAAGCCTGTGATTTTCTTGTGTTCTTTAAGTGACATAATCTGTACCTCGTTTGGGCTGGAGCTCCTGTGATCCCCCGGTGAAGGAGGCCTGCTGTGCTGGAGTCAGTGTGCTCTGGTGCAGCGCCGAGTCAGAGTTCGTCCTGAAGCACAAGGAATTAAAAATCACTATCTTAAGTAAATTCATTCATTCATGTAACCTTTATTTTAGCTCAGCATGAACTGAAGTGGAGACGTAGAAACATAGTAGGGAACATTAGGAACAATTGCAGCGATTAAAATGCAAAATAACTGAACCAGCTAAAACAAAGTGACAGAATTAAGAGTGTAAAATACCCTGGGGATAAAAATGAAGTGAGTGTAAAATCTCTCTGCGCTTTCATATAAATTGCAAGATAAGACAAGATAAGATAAAGCTGTCTCAGTTTTGAAATCTGTAAATGACTGTGTATTCTGTTGAATTAATGCTACCACTGTAGTGTAAGTGTAATGATAGTTTAATTATGCACATACACCTGATCAAGATGAAGAGCAATTAAAGGAACAGTCCACCGTGTTTTCATACTGAAATATGTCCTTCTCTGACCTGAGACGAGTTGATAGAGACCTCT
>JAQQZY010000010.1:10502278-10517334 GCA_030068375.1 Ostorhinchus rueppellii | reverse complement strand
CATGGAAACACCATCATCTTCTACAACATTGATTCACCAGTAAAGCCCATGGAGTTGGATCAATGACAGTGGATGGATACACTTGTTTTTTGTTCAGATATGGATATCTTTGCTGTTAAAGTCACTTTTTCTCATTTTGGGACACGACAACCCTCAGCTTTAATCTGAGCTTTCATGAAAATCTATATGATCTGTATATTGCATATTGGAAAGTATGTGATTTTAACTGGAAAGATGCAAAATACGGAGGATTATTTTATAATAAATGGTGACAAATGACTTAAGAAAGGTTAAATATAGAGAAAAAACTACCACACAAGTAGCACTGCGTCTTAATGGACTCAGTTTATTATTTTGTCACACTGAAATAAGACTGATTTGCTGTAAACTGCATATTTTTACATCCATGAGCTCTTCATTCCACCATCAAGACTTGCATGTTTGCGATTTTCAAGGTGACTTAATTCAGGAAAGGTGTTGAATATTCCCATCTTTAATTTTCATTAAATTCTAATATTTTTACAGAGGGCAAGAGTGGCCATCCTTATTAAGGACTTAATTGTGGGCTGATTATTTAATTAACCAAGCCTGGGAGATCTCAGGCCATTATGATCTAATATATTATCATACAATGACAGTTTATGTATGAGCCTCTTCATCTTTTTCACAACGCTCTGTCTATTGGATAATGATTCCTCTCGAAGCTCAGAGGACTTTATGATCAAACCAGATCAAAAAGTCTAAAGTAGAAAAGCCTGCTGTTGTCAGATAATGAGACATTAAGTTGTGATCTTAACAAAATAGCATTTAATATCTAAAGATGAGAATTATTAAATGGTTATCTCAGCGTATCAGGCTTAGAAAGTCAATATCCGGTCCCACCTGGAACATTCATAATGACATGCAAAATGTCACTGAAATGCCAATTCCTTGTATCTAATTAAGAGCAAGTGGGAGCCATTTATTTTTTTTCAGGCAGTGACAGATCATCACACAAGTGTTAGAGCCTCAGTGTTACTTTAAACTAGAGTTACAGCAACGTACACCTCTGCCAACCAGTCCAATGGTAGGTTAGGTCCATATTTATACCCATTTACAGAAAGGACCATGGGGGGGTGGATGGATGGATGGATGGATGGATGGATGGATGGATGGATGGATGGATGGATGGATGGACGGGTGGAAGGATGGATGGAGGGTTGGGCAGATGGATGGATGGACGGGTGGATGGATGGATGGACGGACGGGTGGATGGAGGGTTGGATGGATGGATGGAGGGTTTGACGGATGGATGGATGGATGGATGGATGGATGGATGGATGGATGGAGGATTGGATGGATGGTTGGATGGACGGAGGGTTTGACGTATGGAGGGTTGGGCGGGTGGAGGGTTTGACGGATGGATGGACAGACAGATGGGTGGATGGACAGATGGATGGAGGGGTGGGCGGGTGGATGGATGGATAGATGGATCTTTGGGCAGGTGTATGTATGTTTGGACAGGTTGATGGATGTTTAGACAGGTGCACGGATGGATGAATTTTATTTCAAACATACGTCAGTAACATAATTCACATCCACAGTGAAACTATAAATCTGTGTCCCGTCCAGTTTGTAGCTAAACTAAAGATCTGTTTGGAATCAAACAAACGTCAAAATAAACAGAACGACTAAAAACTCAGGAGACTCACATCAACAGAGAAAAAAACCTCAATATATTCTGTGCATTTTAGAACTAGTGTATTTGAGAACATGAAAGGGACTTCTTGGCTGTTCTTCTGTCATTCTAGTCCCTCAGTTCCATCCAGACCCTGTGACAGACACGAGGAACCTAAACACACACATGAAAACACAACCTGCTTTATGATGGGGTTTGTATGGACAGACATGGGGGGGGGGGGGGGTGACATAAATGTGTATATTTTAGCTTTTGCTTCGGTTTTTGACACTCATCAGTGAAGATCTACTATGACACAAGATGTTCTTCAGAAATGCTTTTCTGAATTTAGCATCCAAGAAGCCCCTGTGTAAACGTCACAGTTTTCAGAGCCCATTAGGTTTGTGTAATGAATCATTTAAGAACCTGTCCAATAAAATATGCATAAAGTACACGGAGTAAAATGTCGTGTAAATACGTATTTTCACATTTCCACGCACTGTTACATTTTTAAAGACCTGTGTGTATGAATGTGTTTTACATGTCATAGTAAACTGGGACATTTATATCTTAAATGTAGGGGTGTGTGGAAGGAAAATTCACAGATTTGTATGAAACCATAAAGACCCAGAACTACTTTAGTGACAGTTCCCAAATGAACTTCACCTTCCTATTTAACCTTTAAAGGTGGGGTCTGAGATGGTAGAAAAACGGCTCAAACGGGCTACATTTTGAAAAGACACAATTCCAAAGTCCCAACCCCTTTCTTCAGACTCCCCCATGAAGCCACGCCTCCAGACTGCACACTGCAAGGGGCAGGGACGAATGGCAGTTGATTTTGATAGACATATTAGAATTCAATCATTTCGAGTGGGTGCTCAAAATGATTGGATGTTGTTTTTTTAGTCCTGTTGGTCCCACATGTGACTAAAACTTTTAATTTTTGTGTCAGAACATTTGATTATTTGTTTGCAATCAGGGTGTGAAGGAAATTTTTAGCAATATAGTAAAAAAAAAAATGCTCCAGGAAAACATCTCAGACCTTTAAGTGATTTATCACCATTTATTGTCAAATTATCATCTCTATATTGTTTTTTTTTTTTTTTTTTAAGTATAAATCAGCTATTTGTATGAAGGAATGAATGAATTTATTTTTAGTTTGTAGATCAATCATAACAGTTGGTACAATAATTGTAATAAACATAAAAATCCAAAAAAAGGAATAGGTGAGAAGCAAAAGCTTATTTTTTCCTATCATTTTTAGAAAGAGAAAGAAAAATTCAGAAATTTGTATATTTAAGATTTATAAAAAAAAAAAAAACTTGCTCCTTTTCTGGAATTTCATGCAAATAATAATTATATCTTGTTACAAGTGAATAAAGCTCAACATAAGCTGATTTATCTCATTGAAAAAAGTTAGGGATTGTAGCACCCTATAATGTAAAAATTTACTGAAAATGTAATCAAATTTGAACTTAACTCGATTGAAAATATAATAAAACCCAAAAATGTAATAACGTCACCAATAATGTGATAAAATACTGACTGATATTGTAATATCTGCACTTTAACCCAGTAGTCATTCTGTTGTTTCAAATCCAGTGTATTTAACAGTCTGAGATTCTACAAAAACAAAATGTAGAACTTTGGACTGAAAATGAAGATATATTATCTGTCAAGTTTGACATTATCAGTTTTGAAGAAAAAAAAAAAGACCCACTTTGAAAATGTAATAATGTAATAAGGTATTACATTATCAGTAAAAATGTGATTATAATATCAGTCAGGATATTTTATTACATTATTGGATTTTATTACATTTTTGATCGAGTTAAGTGCAAATTTTATTACATCTCAGGTGTTATTACATTTTCAGTAAATTATTACATTATGGGGTGTTACAATCCTAAAACTGTATTTTGCCACCATATGCATGCTTTATTAATTTGAAAGGAACATAATAATCACATAAGGATTGTTATCAATATTGGGCTGAAGACAGGCAAATACTTTATAATAAGTCATCATTTGTATTTTAGTCTTTCCATATTTTTGCATTTATGGTTTTAGTGCCTACCAGTTCTATTCCATAAAAAAACCCTTGTATTTAAACTAACGTATTCCTCTGTGGTTACACAAGTCTGAGATCCATGTGCATTCTTCAATACTAGATGTTTGTTCTCTTATGAAAGAAAAAAAACCTGATGTTTTGTTGGTGTGTATTTTTGGTGATTATGAAGTGATATTTCTGTTATTGCTTTTTCCTGCCCATAAGAGCTGTGTTTTTTTCATTGCTTTATCAAAATTATATGTGAGCAAGCAAGCTGAGCAAGCTTCTCCAGGTAACAGCTTAATGACTGTTTTTGTCTCTAGGCCTTCCGCTTCCAAGGTTTCAAGTGATACTGTTTGACAATTAGTTGGAATTTTACCCAGCTGAACCATCACAGCTCATCAATAAGGGAGTGACAGACATGTGAGTCTGTGAGTTAATGTGCTCTAGTCCTGTCACTTACTTAGTATAACCTGCTGAGGGACTTTCCCATGCCTTTAAGGAAGAGATTAAGCTACAGTAGATTAGTGTTGGTGACTCATAGTCGCAAGCAAATAAGCATCACAGAAAACAGCAGACAACAGGTGACTGATTTATGAGTGATTTATGAAATAGAAAACATTGTTCGTGCCAGTTTTTAGGGGCTGCACCCTGTACTGACAAAATACAGGTTATAATTTGAAAATATACTAAAAAGATCACCATGTTTAGTAGATTATTATAGTACTTTTAAGCCATAAAGACCCAAACAACCAAAACCATCTACTAATCTAAACTGTTTAATCCCTGTTGATCCACTAATCCTATTAATACATGTCAATAATTGGGGTAAAATACACTTATTCGTCTTTTCATAGTCATCAGATATGACTCATTTGGATGTTCAGAGGCTCTGTAGTAAATGTGGAAACACCATCACCTTCTACAACACTGATTCACCAACGTTGTCACCTCTTATATATAATTAAATCTTTAATTAAATGCAATTTGTTCAATGACAATGACTACTGTGATTGTATGATAATAGAGCAATACATTGAACTGCAGCACCAGTGACAAATTACTGCAGTGATTATGTTTGAACAGATGGGACCAGTTCAGTCTAACACGTTTAGTTTCATGATAACATTTTTCATGCCCTTCTTATCCAGTGAAATCCAAATATCTTGTGATTTTAAGTGTTTGTGATAAACTGAAGTGTTCCTGCTTAGGTTGACCTTAAAATTCTCTTCTTCCTTAGGCTGCATAAATTCTTTAAAAGCCCTCTTGGATTCACTTGAAAATGCATTGCCACATAGCTGAAAATATGACTGTTTCAGCTTTGTATTTTGGTAGTTCTCATAGTTCTCACAGGACAGCAATGCTGCAAACATGTGATGATATTATGGAATATGACAAATGGCTTTAGATTAAACCACCAGCAATATATAAAGTACTTAAAATGACCTCAACATTAAACCTCAGGAGTAAAAGGAGTAAAACACAGTGTACAGATTAATGCAGCAGTAACATGGTTCCAAAAATATCTTATATAATAGTAAAACACTGATGGGATTATTTTACTGCATACGTTCTTTGTGAATTTTACATTGGACAAAATGTACTAGTGCATTTGGCATTACAGTTACACACTTTTACTCAGGTAAACATTTTAATATATACTGCAGTATTTTCACAGAATGGTATTAGTAGTTTTCAGTGAAGTAAAAAAATCTGTATACTTCTTACACTACTCTATGGTACATTTCTTGATAATAGCCTGAGGATCTCAGTATTGCCTGATGACAAATGCAACATTCAATGCTACTCGTAAACTGTAAAACTAAGAGTAACGGTCTAAAAGACAACTGTCTGTCTTGTTAGATGTGTGTTTCAAAGCATGAAGCTGTACGTATAACTAACTCCCCATATTTTATGTCCCAAAATTTTGTCGTTGTTAGGTTTTATTTGTTATTTGGGATGTTTCATTACTGGTCATGTTCGAATTACATATTTCCTATACTCTTGAAGGCATCATTGATGTCCCTCCCAACTCTCCTCCGTCGCGCGGTGATGCGGCTGCGCGGTGCGGTTCCTTGGTGGTGTTGCTGGAAAGTTTGTATCACTCTTCATAATTTGGCGAAGATACTCCTCGATAATGTCACAAACCACGGAGGGTAGAACGTTTGGGAATTGTTCTCTGTGTCTAGAGCAATGAGAAGAATGGACATGGCCGTCGTAGTTGTCGCCTATGAGCACCGAGCTGCCGCGCCGTGGGTCTGGGGTCAGTTTGCACCAAAGCTGAATGGAGTTTCAGCCGTCGGACACTGCGTACTGGCCTAACTACCCCCAATAACAAACCCACCGGAGGACTCTTAAACATTATGCTCTCCCTTTAGAGGATAATTCACGTATCTGGATTGGATTTATCGGCATCACCACCACCAACATGTCTGACCAGAATTACTACTGGACCGTACTGCCGAGCTACAAAACTAGTTTTGTGACCGGGGCTATGATGAAACGGTCAAAGAGGTAAAAGTCGATCTGTTTTTTTTCCCTTTAAGCATAAATATGACAATAAATGCCTACCAGCCTCTTTGACAGACAGAAGCGACGCGGTCGTATTTGAGCTCCCGCATAGCCAAACCGTCTGTTGTGTGTGTAGTTGTCATCTGTTCCCTGCTGAGCTCACATTCACTGCATGAAAAACAGCAATTTGTTGAACTTTATGTTGAGCTATTTGATAGAAACGCGCAAGCGCAATCACTGCTTTGTTTGTAGCATTATCAGTGCACGTCTCAGTTCAGTAATACCATTGTTGTGTGCTTGATAGCTTACAGTACCTTACTGTACTGTATGTGTCGCTTACATCCGCCCTAGTTTTTGTTTCCGACGGAGAAACGTGGCCATTGTAGAGTGTTGTGTGTGTGGGCAGACTGCATTGTCTGCTACCAGCTGTCGCATGAAACGACACTATAATCTCACTGCTGATCAATACACTGATGTGATGTCGGAGGTGCACTGTGTTATAAGCCTATGTGTTTTATCCGGTAAAGATGTAAATGTACTTGGCTTTCACAGACAGCAGTTGCGTTCACCTTTCATCCTCAGGCAGACTCGGCGACTAGCAGTGATCTTATCATACTTTATGACAATATTACCTCCATGGCTATTATCTAGTACATCTGTTATAAGCTGTGGTTTACTGAGGATACATTCAGGTGTTGCCTTTAGTAGCTACTACTGCAGAATCTATTGCTAATATAATGAAGAAAACATGTGCCCCCTCTTTAAATACTGTTTTCCCCAGGACTCTGCAGTATTACCTTAGAGGTCATTTCAACAACACTTAAAATCATCTAGCACATTTTCTCTTGTAGTATTTCCCAAAATCACCACATACAAAACCGTATTTCTTATCATTCTAATCATACACTTCACTGACAAATTAAAGTTTCATATGATCATTTGTTTATTTTCCCCTATGAACATATTCAAAGAATATACAAACCAAACATAAAACCTTTAACAGTGTTATTTTTGCATTGTAGCAGTAAATGAAAATGAATTCTGACCAAACGTAGGTATTGATGAATAAAATGTAAATGTGGAACTCTTGTTTTGAAACTAGAGCAGCCAAATACGGCTGCCAATGTAATTAAATCAAATATAAAAAGTAAACACCTACATAAAACAACCTAAAAAAAATAGAAATTAGGCAACAGAGCTTGCCTTGAGTTGTGTAGATGTTAAGAAAGATCGAAGGCAGTGGTGTTTGATAGGGCTGAATATCACCACTGATTCTGATTTCTAAATTCCCAAAGTAATGCCATTTCTCATTCAGTTTGATTCAGTATTGATTTTCTTGGAAAATTTTAAGGTAGAATGCCAGTTTAGCCTGGCTATGAAAGAGATTTTCAGAAAAATAATCCTGCTAACTGTACAAAGAACCCCCTCACCTGGTGCATCATTGAAAATATTAATATTTACATTAAGTGGGAACCCCTTTTTTAGATTTTCTTTCATTCAGGATAGGTTAGAGCTCAAGCTATACTTATCATCTGTGGGAAAAGGCCTATATTGAAAAAATGTATTTCTTTTTTAAATCCTAGTATTAGTCTTTGAGCCTGTTGTTGGACCCAGTCTGCAGTATGATTTGACTCTTTACTCAGACCATATCCATGAGACAGAAGTAACTCCTTGTTGTGTCTCAGCTGTTTACAGTCAGTTTCCTGTTCAGAATTATCATGCTGTGTTTCATATTAATTCTCCCCATGTTTATTTTGCTATGTTCATACACATTTCCTACTTCCATCTGTGTTGTTTTTAAGAAGCCAAAGCCAAATGATGATCACACAGTGTACCAGAAAGCAAAACAAGTCAACGCTGCTATGTGATGACTACTCTGCAGTGATTTTTGGATGGGGGAAATTAGGTTAATAAACAGGATGATTCACCATGACACCTGTCAGCATTCATAATAGGTCATGGTATTAACAATACATGTTGCTTCCTCTAATATGTGGGGGCTCATCTGTGAATAAAGAAGAGAGATGGTGTCTAGAGGGGATCCAGATTACAGGAGGATAAACAGTGCATTAAACAAGCTAAATTATAACCCTAGGGAATTAACATGACTAACAACATAGGAATATTAACATTTTACTCATAAATAAAACCGAATAGGAAGGTAGTAAACATTTCATGGCTCTACTTTTCTAAACACATGTAATATAGGCCTCCTACATGCTGCTAATTACATTCTGTGGAATATCAATACTCTCTTTCTATAGCGGTTGGCATCAGTCATGTTACCCATTTAACACAGTGTAGCAGACTGAATAAATGCAGCCCTTCACGAGCAGTAGACATGTGAAACATTCAGGCAAGCCTCTTAGTGACCCATATTCATCATGCTACATAGCTGCTTGCAGACCCTACAAATCACTACTCTTAGTCGGAAACATGACTAGGCTTTATCGTTGATAACTGTTGATAAAACTCTCACATGGCTATGATGTGATACAGCAGTGCTTTCATGCCATTTGTTGCCCCATAGTGAGAAAAGAGTGTTTATTTTTTTGATAAGAGTAAAATGGAGTATTGCTGAAATGTCTGAATGAACCTGGTTCCCTGTCGTAGATGTTTTGAAACTCCAATTCAAGCTCTTAATGGTTCTTCCCTTTCTCCAATGCTGTGCCATCCCTGCCACTTTGAGTCTTTTTGGGTTGGGGGCCACATACTGTGTGAATCTGTCTCAGCACCGACCCAGAAACGTCAGGCTATGTTGTCGTCTTAGCCATTCAATTATTTTAGGTCACTGCAGAAGGGAAAGGGAGAGACTGCATCAATATCACTAGGAGGAAACAGAGAGCATGATGGGATCACACCCAGATTTCTTCTGGGAATGTGGAAATACATGAAAATGGAGCCTCAATCCATATCTGAATTAAGCTTTAGTATGAGTACAGTGGGCACCTAAGACCTGGAGGCATATACAAACATGCAGGAAGTGGACTGAAAAACACTTAAAACTAATGCATCATAATGGACTTGAGTCATTCTAAGAGACACACGACTTAGTCAGCCTTAAAACTTCTTTTTGACTTCTCAAAGAAAACATTTATCCCCATTTTAAAGATGTCATTCATCTATTTTTGTCAGATCTGCTGACATTAAACAGCCTGTGGACTTTAAAGTACTTGAATAGTGCTTTCTCTACTCAAAATTAGTTTACTTGAGGTCGTCTTTGTAATGATTTTAGATACATATGAAATTTAGAAGTAGCTCTCATGCTGTGGTGATAAAGATATTTTAGAAGAGTGTAGCTCTTAGGATTTCTTGGATTTTTGTCTATACACATACCACCTAAAGACTACAACAAACCAACTTGCTGTGAGTACAAGAAGCACTCCTTCCCAATGCTTTGCTCAAGACGGTACCTTGGAGTTCTCTTGACTTTCTGATTTCCTGCCCATTGGACTAAATTGTCTTTTTCACTTTCTCCAAATGTTCTGATCTCTTCACATCTAGGCTATTAGAATTCATGAACATTTCCATTTGAATTGACTATATGAGGACTGCTTTGTAATGTATTTAATGTATAACTGCTCTAATGGTTAAATTCACTCTTGGGTTGAGTAAAGTCTACTAATTAACTACAAACTGACATTCTATTAATGCATGGTATCAAAACATTAAGGATAGATTGTAGAGACATTCTCATTTTTAAATGTAACATCCTGTAAAAAGGATTTTAAGACATTGCATTTAGGTGAGAAAACACAGAACCTCCAGTGTATTGATCAGTTATGGAACTGCTGTTCATGTGTGAATAATGTATTGTGCTCATCCATCATCCATGATGATGCCGCTTTAATGGTGTGGACAGTATGTTGGACAGAAATGCTGTAGGAGTCAATGTGTCCTGTTGATCTTTTGTATCATTGTGTAACAGTCAAGGTTGTCCGACACAA
Organism: Ostorhinchus rueppellii; assembly: GCA_030068375.1. NCBI lineage: Eukaryota > Metazoa > Chordata > Actinopteri > Kurtiformes > Apogonidae > Ostorhinchus > Ostorhinchus rueppellii. The sequence goes on along the minus strand of JAQQZY010000010.1, from coordinate 10,507,169 downwards.
TTACTGTTATAGTAATAGTGATATAAGCACTGATCATCAGTGATACTTTAGTGTAATGCTAGACTATAAAGTAGCACAAGGGATATATTGAATATGCTCAATGTATTATGGCTTTTTCCACAAGGGATGTATATTCTAGTATAAATAAATAGTTCTATACATTTAAGGTATTGTACAGAAAACATATCAGGGGCTAGTGAGTATATATACATTCGTTTAAAGTAGCCTATGCTAGTACTGAAAATGATCTTTTAGTCGACTTTAACCTGCACGAGTTTCTCTTACTGACACTATTAAATGAATATTTTTGCAACATCTTATGTCTTTGGAAAAAATATACATACAGATATATTAGTGTGAACAGAAGCGTCCTGTGTAATTCACTATACACACTTTCACTTTGCAGGTATACATGTTTGTAGCTACATGTTTGTGTGTACATAGAAACACTGTTACCAGTATTATTACAGTTATCAGTGTTTTCCTTGTTATGATCAACATACCGAGTTCAGAGGTTGGTCGTATTTGATTGAATGTGACTGATAAAGAAGAGATTAACCGGACAGGCTCAGTTCTCATGTTTGTAAATGCATTGCATAATGTTTTTTGCTTTCTGGTTGTTTTCCTCCTCTCACAGCTCCCGTAACAACAAGAGAAGGAGTTTAGCGGTCGGCACCCCGTCGCCCACACTCTCACGACCGCTTTCACCTCTCCCACTTGCAACAGGTACTTGTATGTTCCATGTCTGCTCTGCTAAATCTGATAGCTGTTTAGCAAATAGACTGGAGGATTATTAAAGTACAGAGATGGCGAGTATACAGAGAAGAGACAGGAAAATTATGACATGATGGCAGGAGAATACATCAGCTTTTTGTGCCATAGGCCTTGCGTGTATTTTGATGCTCTATGTCACAAGACTCAGCATTAATTCCCTTTTGGCATTTGTGGTAAATTTTTATTTCTGATAAATGTGCCGACAGTATACGGTCATAAGAGATTCAACAGTTCTCCTCTGCAGTGAATGTTTTTAAAGATGCTTTTCGGGCAGGTTCCTAGAGGGTATGAGTTCTTCATCCAGATGCTTTGTTTGATATATGGAAAGTCTTTCATTCTCTGAGCCTGTTTTACAGTGATTAAGGGTGTGGCAGTGCTTTGCCTTCAGGGGCTGGCATCAAATCCCTCTAGTGACCCTTTCAAGAGTAATGTGGTGATCAACAACATGACTACTGAAACTAAGATTCTTCTTTAAGCCACAGAGGAGTCCTGTTCTTCTTTGGGTGTGTTACTGTAATGAAAAGAGTCAGTGGTTTCAGGCTATAAAGTGAAGTAAAATGCAAATTTCACTCTGAATTACTCGTTCACCTCTGTTTTTAACCGATCAAGTGAAATAAGGATTACGTCAGTGGCAAATCAACTTGAATGTTTTTTCCAGTTTTTAATGATTTCTGCTGTGAGTAATTGCTTTCTTTTTTTCCTTAGCTGGCAGCAGCCCTTCAGAAAGCCCCAGAAATGTGTCTGCCAGCACCTCTGCCAACTTCCAGTTTGCCCGCAGGTATGAGTTATCTCAGATGGTTTTTGGTAAAATGCCCAAGCTCACCCATGGTGCTACAGAGATGTTTTTATAATTCACTCTCTAGAATATTGGTACAATGTTCTTTTATATGCAGTACAAATGCCTCACAAATTCAGATGAATATTAGAAAAGATTTGAGTGAGTGGTGCTTCCATAACAACTCTTAAACAAAGTCTGGAGTCATATTTTGCTCAACCCACTTTTATTAGTCTTTGGTTCATTTATTTGTGTATTTGGACCCTAATGGCTCAAAAAGTTAGAATTTGAACCCTCTGTGTCCATGTTGCGTCGCAACATTTTCACAAATAAGGTCAAGACTTCCAACAAACTTTTCTCAGACTACACCAACATTGTTTGTCAGCAGCAGCGGTTGTAGTTCATACTGAAAATATGTCCAAACTTCGACCAGGTTACCTAAAATGTTCAGTTGTTGTGGTTGTATTAATGAACATAAGTGGCTAAATGGGACAGAGCAGCAGAGCCAACACCCTGGAGGGGGCGGGGCATGAAGTGGCTCATGTGCATTTAAAGGGCCAGCGCTCAAAACCACCTTTCTGGTGTCATTAATCAGAAATAGGGTTGAAGATGGACCTGTGGAGTTGAATGAATACAGAATTCAGACCCAAGCAGAGCATTTACCGTTTATGTAGAGCACAGGGAAATGTTTTCAAATGCAGAATTCCATTTTTAAGAAAAAAGCAAAATATCACTCCTTTAAACATCATATTGACAGACAGGTTTTAAAAAAGATATGATTTCTTTTACCAAGCTGCATTAACTTCAGTCTCACTTACAAGTGTTTGTTTTAGGAAATAATTTGCACTGATCTCACTGTAACAAAGCCAACATAGATCCAATCATTACTAATGCAAACTGAGGCCTGTGTTGCAATGTGTCTGTTGGAACAGGTATGAAGGAATGTAAGTAAGAGGAAAAACATCAAGCTGCAGTGAAACAACACCAGAATATCCTTGACACCAAACAATAGTCGTCTGTATTCTCATTGGGACCATCACTACAGTCTGGCCCCAGTATGATGAGACATGAAATACTCTTGGTTTGAAGTCTTCCATTTAACTCGAAGAAACCAGCTGTAAACCTAAACGGCTCTGCTCAGTTATTTTTAGATACTACTTTACAAATTTATACTAAAATATTCACTGAAACTCACTTCATGAATATTAGGTTCGTCTAGGCAAATGAGGCAAGTAAGAAGAAGACCTGACTAGTTGAAAGGCCCCGGGGCCAGTTGCTGGACTTGGGTCTTGGCATTTGTCAAGCCAATTAAGGCAGCAAGTCAGTGCACGCAGTCATTACTCAGGGCTGCTGTGATTATGGGAAAAACTGCAGTGCTTGGCCTTTTCATCATGCCTCTGGTGTATAGACTGACTGGGATTGAGAGGAACACTTAGTGGAATTTGCATCCTTCTCCAGGTGTATGTTCCATCGGACTAGGCAAAACACAGCATGAAGTTTTTAAGAATGAGCCTTTAAATATGAACGCGATGAAATAAGTAGTAAGATTTATATGCTGCTTACTCCCAATATCAAGTGTTTTGAGTTAGTATTTTATGTTGCAGTGCTGTTTGGCATATTGCACCATAAGCACCCGAACAGAGAGGGGATGTCTCCTGATAGAAATGCCTTGCACGAGCCTGCATGACTCATCAAAATTTATCGAGACTTTTAATGCTGCCTGTGTGGAGACAGATGCTGCGACTGCACTTTTGGGAGCTCCGCTGGGTGTATTTGTTATTCACACAGGCTATATAGCAGAGCTGTTTCTGAGGTTATTTTGTCATGTAAACATGGAATACCCAGAAAGGAAGTAATAGAGCTCAGGCAAAGAAATAAATGCAAATGAAGGGACACGGTGATAAGGAACAGCAAGTGATAATGGGATTGTTGCAGCTCCCCCTTTTACCATTATAAAGCTTTTTTAACCTTGGGGTATGAAGCCAATAACCCTTTACACGCCAGGCTCTGAATGTAACATTTATTTAAAGCCTTGTTTCAATCTTAGCTTTTATCCCCCTAAGCTGTAATGCAACAACACAGCATGCACATTCACTATGAGACCGATTAGAAAACACACATGCCTCATACTTGTCACGAATCCTCACGGCTCCATCCTGTTTCATTTTGTCGCCTCTGATTTAACTGCATGTCCCCAAGAGCTGGTTACCGCGAGAAAACATTTGACCATCCTTGTCATCACAGATTGAATCAATGACAGAAAATGGGCCATGTCCTCTGAGTGCCATATTGGATTGAAAAGCAGGGGGAGAGAGGAGATAAAGGCACTGAAGCAACTGTTGGACAATTGTTGGAGGTTTACATTCACCTTCACACTCAGTTTAGTTCTAGTTCAATTAGTCCAACAACTGTATTTTGTTACTGTGAAATTTCAGGTTTTTCAGCGTTTTCACATTCTCAGAGGAAAGTTTATGTACTTTTTGTTCATATATATGTTGGTGTTGTCTTTAAATTGTGCAACTTAAAGGGTTCATATTTAGCTAAACTCACTTTTATTAGTCTCTGGTACATTTCTATGTGTATTTGGACTCGGGCTGCTCGATTATGGAAAAAATCAATATCATGATTATTTTGGTCAATATTGAAATCACGATTATTCAAACGATTAATTTTGAGTTTCACATGCATTTATTCAGCATTTCTCTCTCTCTAAAAAAACACTATGTTATTGATTCTTTATGCGAAACATTCAAATTGAAAATACATTTTGGCTACAAATATGTACTTTACAGCTGTTTTGCAGTGGAATGAAATGTACTGCGCATGCGTGTCTCTCAGAAATTGTGTAAAGAAAAATAGAAAATAAATCATTTCAACTCGATTATATGAGTTTTGAGGTTGTTTGACAACAAAATGGAAATCGTGATCAAAATTCGATTAATTGCACAGCCCTAATTGTTCATAAAGTTAGAATTTGAACCCTCCAGGGGCTGCAGAGCTATCTTTATTTTCATTTTGTAAAAAATCGAATGGATTTCTAAAACCTGTTTTAATTCCTTCTTAATTTGTTGCGTCCATAAATAGTTGCATCACAACATTTGCACAAATAAGGTCAAGACTTTCAACAAACATTTCTCAGAGTACGACATAATTGTTCATCATCAGCAGCGGTTGTAGTCCAAGCTGAAAATATGTCCAAATTTCAAGCCGATTACCTAAAATGTTCAGCTGTTGGTTAAAGGGGACAGAGCAGCCCAGCCAACACCCTGGAGGGGGCGGGGCATGAAGTGGCTCATGTGCATTTAAAGGGCCAGCGCTCAAAACCACCTTTCTGGTGTCATT
>JAQQZY010000010.1:10485895-10498845 GCA_030068375.1 Ostorhinchus rueppellii | reverse complement strand
CATTTAAAGGGCCAGCACTCCAAACCACCTTTCTGGTGTCATTACTCAGAAATAGTGTTGAAGATGGACCTGTGGAGCTGAATAAATGCAGAATTCAGACCCAAGTAGAGCATTTAGCGTTTATGTAGACCATGTTTGAAAATGTATGAACCCATTAAAAAAAAACAAAGTATCACTCCTTTAACTCAAACATTTGGAGTAGCTTTCCACAATAACTCATGCTGAACTTCTATCACTGAGTCAGCTTTGTGGGCCTCCTTATACAAACCTGTTTTTTTACTTCAGCTCACAGACATACTGTTGGATTAAGGGCAGGGCTTTATGATGGATGCATATCCTGCTCAAACATACATTCGTGTTGTTTTGAGATGAAAGTTTAAAATATCCACGTTTACTTTTTCCATGATGCCATCAGTTTTATGTAGCATGCCAGTCCCAAAACATCATGCTCCGCCTCCGTGCCTCATGGTTGGGATGGAGTCCTTTGGGTTACGAACCTCAGCCTTCTTCCTCCATGCACAACATTGATCGTTGTGGCCAAACAGCTCTATTTTTGTCTCATCTGACCAGAGAACATTCCTCTAAAGCTCAGATCTGTGTCACAGTACTCATTGGAAAACTTTTTTTACACTGCTTTTTGGATTAAGTGTTTCCTCTGTCAGGCTATGGCAATGTTTTACTCATTTTACTGTGGTGGAGATATTTTTTACCCGTTACCTCCAACTTCTTTATTCCTTTGGAAGTCAGTTGAAGCCACTGTGCCCAAGTCCTTTCATTTATGGTAGTTGGTAATGTGTACTGCTACAACTACTTAGTACTATTGTTGGTATATCTGATGACTGTACCTTCAGATGGTTGGATTTTTTTCTCCTAGAGCAAGGGTCACCAATCCTGGTCCTCGAGGGCCGGTATCCTGCATTTTTTAGATGCATCCCTCTCCCAACACACCTGATTCAAATGATCAGCCTATCATCAAGCTCTGCAGAACCCTAATAATCACCATCAGGTGTGTTGGAAGAGGGAAACATTGAAAACCTGCAGGATTCCCGGCCCTCAAGGACCAGGATTGGTGACCCCTGCTCTAGGAGAAACCAGATTTGTCTTCATTTTATCCCTACAGTCTCGCCTGATGTCTTTAGATGTTCTTGTGATGCCAAGCAAAACAATACTCAATCTGAGGAAGGCCCTAGAATACAGAGGCTAACTGATTCATGTCCAAACGGAAGTTTCTAAAATTATGACATCAATTTATTGAAGTTCCCAGGCTGTTTAAAGACACATTAAACTGATGAGCCACTGAGAATGTGATGAAGTAAATAGAAGCTGAAATTAAAAAAAAGAAACGCAATACAAATATCTTGAAATGTCGCATGATAAAAGTATAGCCATGGGGGTAGTCGTGATAAATTAGTTTGAATGCTTTTGACCCAGAAGTGTGCAACCTCAACTGTAAATGGAGGGAGGTTTGATTATATAAATGTTTTCTGTTGATAGTGGGGGTTTGGGTGGGTGTTCCGTGGTGTAAGTGGGAGTGTGTGGGGAGTTTTTGTGCATGCGTGTGTGTGAAATGAGTCACGAGTTGAGTGTCTGTGGGCCTGAGTGCTGCAGTATGATAGCGACTTGGCAGGTGTTCAGCAGCAGCAGCAGCGGCCAACCGCCACTGGCTGTGAGACACACAAACAACACAGTGACAGTGACAGCCAGACTTACACTGTCACTATCATTAAACACTGTTTATTTTCTTTCTCACTTTGTGTCTCGTGTCTGTGTCCTTCATCTCTCTGCATCTACGCTCGTGTGTGTGTTTTCCTCTGTTTTGTGCATCTACGCAGCCAGCTGGCCCGTACTGAAAGGTAAGGAAATGAGATGCTGCTGTTTTCTTCTGCTCCTATCAGTTAAACATCAAATAATGCATGTGAATGTGCACTAGAAGAGCACTTTTATGAAATGAGATTTGCATGCGTGGAAGGAAAAAAAGAGATGCTTTGAAGATGACAGCAAGACAACAGGATGTGTGGGTTTCATACTGTATAAAAGTGAGCTAGAACTGAAGGCTGTTTCTGGTTTCTTTCGACAGAGCGGACGGCCGAAGGTGGTCGGTAGCATCAGTTCCCTCCTCTGGATACTGCACCAATGCACCCAGCTCATCTGTCTCTGTAAGATGACTTTGTTTCAGTTTTCACCATCTTGTCTGTTACCTTCATCAGCTATTGTAACAACTGTCACGGGAGCATTTAGCTTCCTGTTACTCATACCTAGTGTTCAATCAGTTAACAAGTCTATAATGTCTTGTAAGTACATGCTGCTGACTGACTAAACCTGTAAATCACATCACGTTGTCATAGTGGAGGAAAAGAAAGAAATCTAGGAAAGAAATCTGCCTATAAATCATTTTTCACCTATCCACTCTTCATAGTTATTTTATAAAAGCCCTGTCTAACTGGACCATAACAAAGGGCTGTACTACTAAAACACTGAAGGACAATGGAGAAGTGGGTTTTACAGCACAAATACATTTGATGGATTTTCTTTTTGAAAACTTCTTATCCCAAAATATCCATCAGAATTGCTCTAAATCTGAAGTTCCTTGTTTTGATGAAGAAACAAGCTGCACTTTGCAACAGCTACTTAAGGGATTGAAGTTTTACATTCAGGAAAGACTGGTGTGTTTTGACGTATTGATAGAAGTTTGAATCTTACAGGGTTAGTTTGGATTTTTTTTTTTTTTTTTTTTTTTTATAAAATTGATCCATATGAGGTACCTATTCATTCTGACATCATACCAGTTAAGAGAAGTAGACAGGAGTGCCGACATAAAAGTTAAATTGTGTCCTGCTCTGGATTGAGGCACCAGAAAAAGGAATTCTGAATATTTTCTCAGGTTGACTTACTTTACTGGAACTGCATGCGTTATGTTGTTGCTAAAGCTGCAACCTTCCACCTCAGATGCCGCTTTGTTGTTGCGCTAGTCAGTTAGTTGTTTGTGTGATGATTTAACAGGTTAGTTCGGATTCAGTTACCAAACAATCTAACCATCCAGGACACATGAAATAAAATTACTGTTTTTTTTTTTAATGGAGTGCGGTGGTTCTAAAGACAACTTGAATGCAAATGGAAAGGGCTCTCTGATAGGTTAAGGTAAAGTGGTGGAAATATTCCAAGTACAGCATATACTCAAACTGATATCTATATTTTTTAGGTGGCTAAAGCAGAGTCCTGCACGGTTCTGATTATAACAAGCTGCAACCACTCGTACCAGTCATATTTAAACCTGAATTCCTACCCACTTTCCGACAGAATTAAAATAAAATTCCGCACCCGAAGCAACCCACTTAAATAAATAAACCCTGATATCTGAACCGAACCAGAATGAAAATCAGTCAGATAGCAGAAATTAAATACAAGCGTTTATTGCCACGACAATCGAACAGTGACATGTGCAACTTCAGTTGAAGGCAGAGCCAAATGAAAACGTTGCTTAACACAGAGTTTTTTGGCACATGATGTTTTGTAGCCGAATGTAAACCGCACATTAGACCTGTGCTCTCCTGCATCTGACCCGACCCAAACCCGTATCCAACACAGCACAAAATGTTTCACCCGTTTCTTTAAAATTTACGGTTCACCCGTGGTTCACCCGCTGGTACCCAAACCCATGCAGGACTCTGGGCTAAAGTGTTTCCATCTGTCCACAGCAGTATGCTTCTCAGGTTCTGTACTCCTGTCGGCCTTTATACTGGGAGTGTGCCGACTGCCATCCATTATAGCTTACAAGAAAAAAATGTGAAGTAATGCTTTAACACTGCACAGCTGAGTCAGTTTGGTTAACTGATGCAAATAAATATGAGTGGAAGCAGGTGGAGAACTTGACACCAGCACCAAAACTGTTACATGACAGTGTGGTTGACCATACTTTGAGCGTTAAACTGATTTATTTAAAAACACTGAACGCAGATGAATGTTTTATCCTCTGATGACTCAGGCAGAACAGGATATGTCCCATGATGATGCATCCCTTCATCATGAGTCCTTATCATGCTTTTCCACTGCGGGAAAGGAAACTGAAATGAATCCGCAGATGCCTTTCCCAGAGATTTTACGGCATGTTTTTTACAGTATTGGTTTTAATCGGAAATGACTGATTACACTGGTGTACAAGTAAAAGGCTTCCAGCATAAAAGAAGTGAAATTTTACCACGCATTAGTCACTGATACAGAAAATCAAGTCAAAAATGTTGGTTGGCTGAAGTTTCCCAAATACAGTCTGGGGTCCAAATGTGAAATTTGAGAATTAACAAGAGAATGGGTTTTACTCAAAAGGAATATTTATCGATCAGATCTACTTCAAAACACTGTCTTCACATCACAATTCATTCCCTTTATAGGTGCTATCTAGTGGAAGATTTATAAATGTAAAAAAAAACCAATATGTATGTGTAATAATACTTTATCATATACCTTGAAAACATCAGCAAACCAACACCTTTGTCATTTGTTTTCCAATTTCCAAATCTTTTTAGAATATGTAACATTGAGCACATTTAATCTTTGGGGCTGATAATTTCTAAAAAATTGTAGACCAGTTTTTGTAACTGCATAAAAGTGTAGTTTTAGACACTTTATCAATTCCTACAATGTTGCTGAACACAGTTTGTTCTTATAGATACGTGTTATATACTATTTTTAGGGAGACAAAGATTAAAAACACTGTAGAGTAGTAGTGACTTTGGTAATCTGAGTAGTTCACTCTGTCTGTCCCCTTGGACCAGAAGGTACAGGAATAATGAGGCTAATCACTAAAATAACACGAGTCTTGTTGAAATGCTTGGCTTCTTTTTCCTGGATGACATCATAAATTGAGTTGGGACTGTACAGCATTTCCTCGCTTAACTTTTCCTTTCGGGAAAACTCGGAGCGTGCCTGCAGAGTCTTTGCCCAGCTCCACCAGTCAGCTATTTATCGATGGTTTCTGTGGTGATTATCTTTAAGGTCATTACTGAAACTGCAGCTGGCTGTTAAAACAAAACTCGGGTCCTCTGTCACGGCTATAATTTTGCATTGCCGACCACATGGCTGGGAGACGGTGAGGTCAGCCCTACTGACACAATGCCCCTTTCAGGGTTTCTGTCAGTGCAGCCTTTATGCTGATCTCCCTCGGCTCAGTCAAGTCTCTAGTTTCCTACTCAGGGGATCTTTCTCCTCTCTTTCTCCTCCTCATTCTCTATCAGTTCCTTGCTCTCGTGCTGTTTTTTCTGTCTGATTATTTTCCTCTGCTTTCCTTTGACTTTTTCTCTCTCTCTTGGACTTTTCTCTTTCCTATGAGCCCCTCTTCTCTTTGCTCTTCCTCCAGTCAAACACCAAATCCCAGCCAGATGGGAGTTCTCATAAATTCCAGGCCATGCGTCGCACATTTTGGCTTGGGAAGACAAAACCAATGCATGCATGGCTAAACCATACTGCCACGCTGCCTGCCTCTGGGCACACTGCAGCAAGAGTGAAAAACCCAGCTTCAGGAGAGCAGAACACTAAAGCTAACGGGGCTCTGAAAAGGGATTTATGATGTTTTATTTTATTACAGCCTTTCTCAACATGTCCTTGTTAAGAGTTACTTCTAATCCACATCCACAGTGGAACATGAAAGCCTTTAAGGCTCTGACTTAACAGGATAATGAGTGAATCTAAGATAGTCGTGCTGTGACTGTCTTATCAGAGGAAGGCCTCATACACAGGATGTTATATCATCAAAGCTATAAAACCTGACGTAGATACAAATTACTAATTAAAAGTGGACAAAAATAGCAAAAGTGGAATTAGCTTTTTGGAATTCATACAATTAGGCTTGTGTTATACACTTCTTAGTTGTGCACTTTAACAATCTATCAATCAATTAATTTCATTTATTCATTTCATTTAGTAATTTTTTTTGCCATTTAAATGAAGATGATACATACATACATACATACGTACATACAGTTAGGATTTCTAAATTAAACATGGGCCAAAGGGGTAGGCTGAAGCAACAGCTTATTTATGCCTACTCTATTTACAAAAAGGAAAGTTGCAGAATCAATCAGTCAGATTTTCTTGTATAGGGCCAAGCCATAGCAAAACTTATCTCATGTCGCTTTACATATAAAAACCAGACTCTCAAGCCAATGTACAGAAACTCAACAGAATCCTCCAGGAGCAAAGACTTGGTGACAGTGGTGAGGAAAAATGACCTTTTAACAGGCACAAACTTCAAGCAGACCCCGACTCCTGGAGGACAGTCGTCTGCTTTAACCTGTTGGGGTTAAAAAGAAAGGGTAAAGAAAGAGAAAAGAGAGAGAGAGAGATTGGGGGAGGGGGAATTATCAAATGTTTCCAACAATGGTTAAATTTGGGGAAGTCTGTAATTTTAGCCCATGTACTGGATAATGTCTTTGGCTCACCTCTCTGTGCCATTGCATCCTCTTCACTGGGAAAGTAGTCCATAAAATTCCAGATGTCGTTTAACCCCTTAACGCCTGAATCAATTTCCAATTGTGGAAAAAAATTTTGACTAGTGTTTTTTCTTTCAAATAGATAGTATTTGGTTGCATTTTGGAGCGGGGGGGATTGATGCGAATTCGTGACAGTCGGCGTCAAGGGGTTATTACAAATTGCAGTTAGATACTTTTACTCATCTAATGTAAAGTTAGCATGTAATATTACAGTAAATAACATTCAGTGCAGTTATTACATTACAAAATAATGACACTGTGACTAAATATCACTTAAAATTGTGTAAATAAAATGTTAATATGTTACTTGATACAACTGAGTCATTAGGTGGATCATCAACAGTGGTGGTGAAAGCAGTAACTCCCATGTTACCACGTTCCATCATAATCATCAAAACACCTCTTTTGTTATTATTTTGGCTCAGACCAATAGGAATGAACCTCATATCTATGCATTTAAGCTCTTTTCCAGTATACTGAGTTCTTACCATTTTCCTTCCTTTTCTTCCTCCCCTCTGTACTCGTCCCTCTCAGTCATCTTCTTCCCAGGAGTTACTGCACCAGTTGCCCTTCCAGCCCACACAAGATGACCTCCACTTCCTCTTCAAACATTTCCGGAGCACAGAGTGTGTGGCGGATGAAGAAGGAGCCCACCCCTCACCCCCCGTCAGGATCCGTTCCCGAAGCCTCAGGTACCTAACCACAACTTTACAGTAGCTTTTCCCTATGGATATGCAAGAGGCAGACACTTATGCTTCTATCAGCTGAATTAGCTGATTAGTTCATCTGATTGGATGTAACTTGAAGTGTCATGGAATGGTTTTCATCGGTAGAGTTTATGTATTTGTAGAGTGAGTGTTAATTTTTTGTGTTGTTATACAGGGAAATCGGACAACAAAATACTTCAGAACAAAACATTGACATTGAACAATTAAAAATATAATAAAATAATAATAAAGATACTGTGTTCTCTATGACATTACCTGCAGAATGTTTTTTTTTGCACATTAGGAAAAGAAACACTAGTTCTCTAACCAGCTTCTTTTCTGTACCCTATTCCCATCCAGACTTCTTTAAGTCAACATTTGATTCCCTCTGTGTGATCAGAGACTAAATGTTACTAACTTTTCCTAAAATCTCTGAACTTGTAAAAGTGTCCACCAGAATTATGAGAACTCCTTTGTTTTTTCCTACATTTCAGTACATTTCATGTAGTAAGTCCATATGTCAGGAAATAATGTTGCTCCAGTTTTACTTTCCTTACATCATTGGATATCCCCAGAAATATCTAGTCTTTCATGTATGTGTATAAATAATGAAATACACACTGGGTGCGTTTGAATACGACAGGATCATTATTTCATGTGGTTCTATAGAAAAGGATCTCAGCATGATGCCCTGAATAAGAATTTAGCATTTCCTCATCATTCAGCATGGCTGCTCTCATAAAAAACTTAAAGCAGCTTTCCAAAACCCTCCAGCAGTGTGGAGGTTTGAGGTTGCTGGAGACATTTATGATGGGCTGTGAAGGGTGTTGCCAAAGTCTTGATGTGGTTGTTTTTTTCTATGACGTGTCCTACTTATGCCACATAAACATGCGTAGCCACACATGTAGCTTATATAAAGGGCATCCTGTGGGCTCTAGGTATGTCCATTGAGGAGAGAATTGTTAGCATTTTATGCGTTTGACTTTTGAACTTAAAACATTTTCATGTAAAGAACACTGACAATCAATAAAACAGACAGATACCTCATTGACAAAAAGGTCCATCTGGGTTTTAGTCAACTAAACTGAAAATGTGTACGTATAATTGCTTTGCTTTTTCAATTACTGCAGACAACTGACAAGTATCAGCGTTACGCTTAAATATCTTAAGGGGGTGTGTAAAGCATTTCTTATTGGCTTCAAATAGTTCTCAGGGGCTAAACTGTTGCTGTTTGACTTAAATAGCATCAGTCTGTTCATGCAACAGTTGTGTTTACTCAGAAATAGCACAACATGTCACATGCTGATATTGTTATTTGTAGTATGAAATCTATAGGAACACTGATGGTGGCTATTTTTAACATTGTTGATGACAGTGCATTGATTTATAATGTATAGATAGAGTTTAGAAGTTGCCCTTTTGTAACTGATCTCTTGAACACAACAGATGTGGTCATGGATACTGCAGATGAGAACATGATCTGAATCTCATGGGTGTTATTTTCAAACGAGTTGCGTTTATGACCCATAAACTCATTTAGTCGCATCTAAATTTAAGTCCTTTATGTGTGTTTGTCCACATAAATGTTTTTGTGTCATACACTGGTGCAAATAAACTGAGTGATTTTTAGGTGAAGTTTTCTCATTTCTGTTTTGCCTGTCTGCTATTCAGCCCTGGGCGGACATGTGGAACGTTTGACAATGAGATTGTCATGATGAATCATGTCTACAAAGAACGCTTTCCAAAGGTACTGCAAATACCCCTTTGTCTCTCATTTTAGTTTCCTTGCATTCTTTCTTTATTGCCTTTTTTCTTTAGAGCATCAGTGTTTTAATATATATCCATGTATAAACTTACTGAACCTGCTCCTAGTCTACAAACCTCATTCACATTTTGAGGTCCGAATAGGAGATTTAATTGGATGCAGTTAACAAGTCAAAAAATAAAAATTGCATATCCCTTAAAACTTAATTTCATACCTTTTGAATACATTATTCACCACTGCCTTAAAGTCTGTAACCATCAGTTGGATGAAACCAGAACCTCCCTCATATTATACATGGATTCAAACAGTTTGGGATATTTACCAGATGGAGCAGATCACATGCTGGCTCAGACTTCAGAAAACCATGTTTACTAAAAGATGGGAACCCATGGTACCTTTGTTGCTGCAATAATATGTATTGGTGATGCAAAATTCCATGTTGTTAATCAAGGTGTTGTCGTCCTGCCTCCAACAAAGATTCATATTTACAGCCTTATTTTTGGAAGTGGACCTTGTCGATTTGCTATAATTGTTATTGTCTTTTTCAATTTCCATCCTGAGTTGCTTGTGGAGGTTTGTGAGAATACTTGTTGCTGTGAAGAAGGAAAATAAACTCATTGAACTGCATTTGAATGTATACATTGCACTATACTGAAAAAAAGGCAATCTAATAAAAAAAAAGTAAAAAAAAAAACTTGATTTCAATGGAAAACTTCATGAGGTGTAGGACAGGTATGCAGGAGAATTCATGCAGACTGAGGTAAAGATGATTGAAATGCAAAAAGAATCTGTTTTATGCAATGTACCTGTTATCAACATGGGTCTGCCACAGAAAGTAAAACAGTCCAAAGATGGACTACTAACAGCATTTCATAGATAACTGTTGTTCTTATTGTGTTATTTTATGCAGTCTATTAACTTTTACAGTCCATTGAAAATTATGACTTTATTACCAAAGTTGGAGTTGAAATTTTTAAAAAGTAAAATAGACAACTAGTCAGAAAGTGAAACGAATAAAACTGTTTAATAAGCAACAGTGACATGGTGATCTGCATCCCTTGTTGGCCATGTTTTGTATTCATGGGTCAGATGGTGATGCAAGGTATTATGTGTTGGCAGTGTCTCCTTCCTTTTGTTAAAGGAGTCCAGTGAAACGAAAGGAAGACCTGAATTACCTTTCCTGACTAGTGAATCCACAGAATTCTTATCATGGTTACTGCCAAGATACTTTTAAGTAATTTCCTTGAATTAAGAAACTTCCTAAGCAACAAAAGACTACACCGTTACAGCCAGAATCTTGAGTATCCTACAGATTGGGACCAATGAACACCACTCTGCTGTCAGTCTGAAATGAAGTCTTCCATCCTTGTGTCCCAGGCGACAGCCCAGATGGAGGGTCGTCTGCTCGACATCATTGCAGAGTGTTCCCCCGGCACTGCTCTGCCCCTGGCGGATGGCGTGCTGGGATTCATTCAGCACCAGCTGGTCGAACTCGCCAGAGACTGTCTGGACAAGTCCCAGAAAGGCCTGGTAACCTCCAGGTACTTTGTGGAGCTGCAGGAGAAACTAGAAAAGCTGCTGCATGAGGTGGGTATTGCTGTTTCATACAGGATTTTTGGAGTTGATTTCAAGAAATAAACAACTTTATCCCCTTTTTTTTATCCATAATCCAGCCATTTAACAAGTGTGTGCTCCATCTAAGTGAATTCTGATTGTTTGCGGCTTAGATTGCCCTCTGAACATCGCATGCTGTACTTTACTGCTGCAGTGAGAACATTAAATTGAAATTGCCTGTGATTCCAATCCATTGGTCAGTAATGGTGCTGTCATTTTCTGTTATTACACAGATCTGTGCAGTGGTCAAGCGTTTGATTATGTAATGATTTATTGCATAACCTTTTACTGCAGCTAACACACACTTCTGTAGAATACATTACTGCTCCTGCTGCAGACACAGACCCTTTTCTCTTTGTTTTTTTTTTTGCTCAGAAAGTTAGATAATGTGTCTGGGGGTTCATTAATAATAATACGACCAGAGTTAGCATAAACCCTTTTTTTTTTCTAAGATCTCCTCATTCTAGTAGCTAAGTTTATTCCACAGTACAACATAGATAGCCTTAATTTTGTCTCATTTTCTTCACTGCAACCACATTTCTGTAACTATTTTTCATCATAGCCATGAACATCATTTTCCACATGAGAAAAAGCTGCTGCCTTCTGTCATATGCTGAATTTGTCCTCAGTCTTGGCGTCTTTCTTTGGAAGTATTTTTCCTCTGTCATATTGATGGTGATTGTTTGTCTTAGAAAATAAAATGTATTCGAGTGTTAATATTAGAGTGAAACAAAAATAACAATTGCTGTAGGAAAGAAAGGAGTAAGCTGACCAACCCGAACAGTGACTGACATCATTATTTCACTTCCATGGAAAAGCAAACTGTAATTGTTTGATCAAGGCAAAGCAATGTTGGACTAAGATAAGGAGACAGTACCTGTTAATAAGTACAGTTTAGCCTTTTCATATTTTGTTTTTAAAGTCTGGTGTGTCAGAGAACTGAAATGAGATGCTGTTTCATTGCAATTGATGCAACATGTTGAAATACCAGCCCTGATTTCCATCAGATAATGCAAGAAGATGAAATGGATGCTAAAAATATTTACCAGACCAAAGTGCAGACAGCCTCTGCAGATGAGCTGTGCTGCCGCCTCATGGCTTGTGTCAACTGGATTAAGTCACAATAATAATCCGTCATTGTTCGCCCTGTCTTCATTAGGCGTATGAGCGTTCAGAGAGCGAGGAGGTGACCGTCATTACCAAACTAGTGAAGAAGATCCTCATCATCATCTCCAGGCCTGCCAGGCTCCTGGAGTGTCTGGTAAGACTCTGACACAGTAGTAATAAAATGTCCACCACGGATGACTCACATACATTGATGATATACTGTGATAATGATAGTTTTTGCAGTAATAGATGTTAGTATGAGCCAGAAGCAATTTACTTTGCTGGATATGATGATGCTTTGAATTGTAGTCCCTAATAATCTTTTAATATTAGTTATAACTGTCATGAGGAGCCTGTTTTTTGCAGATAAAGTGACATTCATACTGTATGCTGCATTGCCTCTTGTTAGCTTTAACTAATATTACTGGAAAATCTTTGTTCCAGGCTTGTGGAGCAGAGTGTGTTTCATTTTTGTTTCCTGGCTTGCTAGCTTTTCCATTTAAAAACTGCATCACTTTGTGTTGCAGTCTATTTTGTGGAGAGATCTGTTCATTTATAGTAGTAGATAGTGAATATTACATCAATTTATCACTGTGGAAAAGAAGTATTAATGAAGTCTGGAGTAAGTATAAGCAGTATTGTGTCAGTGCATAGGCTCTTATCATGGACGTAGGCAGAGACAGTCATTAACTTCACCAAATAACAAGCTTACTAGCACTAAACAGAGTCCAGCACAGATTTCACAAGAATATGCATGTGTGGCTCAATTTACCTTTTAAACCAAACTCATTTTTAATGTTATTCTTTTGCAGGAGTTTGATCCTGAGGAGTTTTACCAACGTTTAGAGGCTGCAGAGGGTCAAGCCAAGGTGGGCCATGGCATCAAAACTGATATCCCAAGATACATCATCAGCCAGCTGGGCCTCACTAGGGATCCTCTGGAAGGTACAGCCCTGATACTTCACTCACATATGCCCTTTTCTAAATGCACAGTATGTTATTTCTGCACCTATAAGTTACATTATGCCCAAGCTATAGTAAAAGACATAACAGTAGGTAAAGTAGCATGAGAGTAGAGGGCTGTTTTGAAAATGTAATTATGTTTACTTGCTCTAGTTTTATTTATTTATTTATTTTTAATTTTAGTGACATATATTGACCTTATAAAAGACTTAGCAAATTAGACCACCACCACCCACAGTATAAGGTGTTTTCCACTGCTGCCATAATTGAACAGTATTTCTGTTTACCTAAATATCTGTTTATGTTTCTATA
>JAQQZY010000010.1:10468013-10485246 GCA_030068375.1 Ostorhinchus rueppellii | reverse complement strand
CAGCTGGGATAGGCTCCATGCGACCCCCGTGACCCTAATGAGGATTAAGCGGGTATAGAAGATGAATGAATGAATGCCTCTGAAGTACACAAGTTAAAAAAATAAGTAACTTAGGCCTAGCTGTTGTTCAAATTTTTATCCCAGAAGCGTCATGCATTGTATCTTTAATTAAATCTGAGAAACTTGAATCAATTTACTCGACTGTAACATTCTTAAATAATTCCATGAACATCATCTGAGAATATTGAAAGCAGTGACAGTTGTTTGGTTTTGTAGAATTAAGTATCATTAGTCAGCGTAAGATGAAAGCATTCGTTGTCTGTCCTCAGTTTAATACAGTTTCATGTGATGTCTGCTGTTGTGACAGAAATGGTCAATTTGGAACAGACGAGTCCAGGTCACAGAGCGGCCAGCAGAGAGCCGGATGACTTCGGAGAGCCAACACCTATACAGGTAAATGAAAGAGTCGTCTGTAGTTACACTGTGACTGATAGTGGGAGAAGAAAGTTTAAGTTAGTGACAGACACTTATATATGAGCGCGAGGAAAGAATCGTTAGGCCTATTAATGATCACAAGGAAGTAGCACGGCTAAGTTCCTGTCATTTTCCTTCTGTTTTTTTTTTCTTCTTTTTAATATGTGATTCAGAGCCGAGCCGCCTGCACCCCTCCTCGGAGGAAACCACTGGAGAGTGACTTTGAGACTATCAAGCTCATTAGCAACGGCGCCTATGGGTGAGTAAGACAGACGACTTTGTTTGCATTTGACTTACTCAGTCTTTTTGTGGACACCACAGAAAGGCCAATAAAAGCAGAAAAGAAACTAAAATGAGGATGTTTTTTATAGTATGTTGGTCTGGACACAGAGAATTAGTCTGATCAGTTTCGAGTCTGTGTTTTTGTTTTGTAATGATGCTTATGGTTCCTCAGCTCATTCTTCCCAATGTTCATTTTCCATTCATGTTATTTTTTCATTCCTCCTGTCCGTTTGTATTCTGTACCATGTAGGGCTGTGTTTCTGGTCCGTCACAAGGACACCCGGCAACGCTTTGCTATGAAAAAGATCAACCGACAGAACCTGATGTTAAGGAACCAGATCCAGCAGGTGTTTGTGGAGCGGGACATCCTCACCTTCGCTGAAAACCCATTTGTAGTTTCAATGTTCTGCTCCTTTGAGACACGGAGGCACCTCTGCATGGTCATGGAGTATGTGGAAGGTAGGCCTTAGGTTTTGGATGGAGAATGGCGACACTTTTCTCTTTTTATTATGTTCTTGTTACACTGGTTTGTTGAGTTTTTGATTTTGATGGATTCGTGATGATACTGTATGAAATGTTATTCTTTAATATTCCTATCTACTCACAGTAGAGTGAGATAGCTTAGTTTATAGTGGAATCATTTAATTTTTTTTTTTTTTTTTTTTACAAATCATTAGAATATTTTTTCTTCAAATTTCTATATTTGCTTGTAAAGAGCTGTGTGTTAGGTTGGATTATTACTGCTAAATAGATCCTTCCATGAGGTTTCAAAACCCCTCCACTTTGTGCCCAAGCTCTGTATGATCCTGTGAAGGTTCATTTTGTGATAATGTCCTGCTTGCTTTACCCATATATGTATTATGTTTAATGTTGTCTTGCATATTAAATGAAATGCATAAATAATGAAGTATGTGGAACTTTTATATGCTCAAGAAGAAAAAACAAAAAGAGTAAAAGTGGAATGAAAGGTTTTTGATCATATAGTCTAGTAAAGATGAAAAGTAGAAAAGCAAAGCAAATTCCTTTCAAGTTCAGAGGGGTTTAGTTTTCAACTATGGAAATGTGAAATTAAGACTTCAATAAATCATCATAGGAAATCAGATTTCGACTTTTTTTTTTTTTTTTAGAAAAGTCTAAACTTGTTTGAAAACTGGCCTTTCATGATTTATTCTGTAGTTTCTTTCACCTTGAAAAGACGTGTGTTTATTGCCTCCTTCCTTCACAGGTGGAGACTGTGCGAATCTGTTAAAGAACATTGGTCCTCTGCCAGTGGACATGGCCCGGATGTATTTCGCAGAGACTGTTCTAGCTTTAGAGTACCTTCACAACTATGGGATCGTGCACAGGGACCTCAAACCTGATAAGTGAGTTCTCTGCCAGCCTATAAAGAGAATATTCCTACATATTTCACGTTTTTCATGTGTGTTTTTTTTTTTATCGTTTTTGTAGCAATGAATTGAATCAAAGCTTTCATCATATCTTGTCTTCGTGTCATCATTAAAATCCCTGAAATATTTTTGATGTCAGAGGAGTGTTTTCTGCTTTTGATATTGGCCACTTGATGTGAAATTTATGTTTTTGGGTCATCATTTGATGCAACTTTAAACACATTTGTTCTTTCTTTCTTTGTAGTTTATTGATAACTTCCATGGGACACATTAAGCTGACGGACTTTGGACTATCAAAGATCGGTCTAATGAACATGACCACCAACTTATATGAAGGACACATTGAGAAAGATACCAGAGAGTTCATCGACAAACAGGTGAGTCTTTACTCAACTTTTCTTTTCTTTTTGTTTGTATTTTTTTTTTTTAGCTCTCCTGGCACTGGTGTTGCATGTTGTTCTTTATTTTTGATCTCCTTACAGGTGTGTGGAACTCCAGAGTACATTGCTCCAGAGGTCATCCTGAGGCAGGGCTATGGGAAGCCGGTGGACTGGTGGGCCATGGGCATCATCCTTTATGAGTTCTTAGTGGGGTGTGTGCCTTTCTTTGGAGACACACCAGAACAACTCTTTGGTCAAGTAGTCAATGGTAAGAGGTCGCATTTGTCTAATCAGTAGGGGCGTAATAGTCCAGAAAAATTTCAGTTTGGTGTGTTTTCAGTACTAAGGTCTTCGGTTCGATACATTTTCACTGCACATGGGTTCTGCTTGCAGCCACCCTGCTTCCCGAGTGTTTGCGTTTTTCACATAGGCTACATGTATTTGTTTGGTACACTGTATCGACTGCACAATCACACCCCTACTATTCAGTCTCAACTGCACTGTAAATATGTTAAGTTGAAGTGGGCTTCCAATTAAAGCTGTATTTGGTCCTACAGATGAGATAATCTGGCCAGATGGGGAAGATGCTCTGCCAGCTGATGCCCAGGACCTGATCACTAGACTGCTGAGACAGAGCCCTCTGGAGCGGCTGGGAACAGGTTAGTGATAATGAGTGAGCCTGCTGGGTTCACATACTTGTTTTCATCTTTTGTCATTAAATTCTGCGGCAAGATGTAGCATTGAATATGTCACCGTTGAGGGACTACCCGTTGCAATTAATGTTGACATAAACCTGTGCTTGAGGTTACATGGATGACTTCATTCATGTCCTTGTTTCAAACCTTAAATCTGATTAGATCTGCAGAAGAAATGTGTAAGATTAGCCAACTGTTAGGGTATATATTGGACGTTTAGACCAGTGTTTCCCAACCAGTGTGCCGTGAGAAGTCATCAGGAGTGCCATGGAAAATGATCTCATTTCACCTGATCAGTACTGTAAGAAAACAGCGTAACATAGGCACATTTGACTGCACGTACCTCTGATCACTCTACAATGGTTTCCTGTTTCACTTTGCAAAATAAAAGTGAAAGTGAACTGATGCGTTCTGTTGATAAAGCCCCCCCTCACTAGTGATGCATAGATTAGTGAGTTACCCACAAACCCCGGCTACCGGGTTGGGGCAGGGGGAATATGCCTCCTATACTATTATACAACGGACCTCAATCTGGGGTCCGTCCGAGGGGTCACTGACTCACCCCTCTCAGCTTTCTTGTTCCAAACAGTTGGTGACAGTATAGCCTGTGCCCCCCCCCCCCCCACTAGATTTGCATTATATTTCAATAAATATACTTTTTGTGACATTTTGGTTTGGTTGGTGTGCCTTGTGATTTTTCTCATGTAAAATGATGTGCCTTGTCTCAAAAAAGGTTGGAAACATTGGTTTAGACAACTAGCTTTACTTTAGTCTGCTTGTACACTAGAGAGGAATTCACGTCATTCTATAATTTTGCAGAGCGTTCTCACAACAAAATATTTTCATATTTCCTCTCCAGGTGGAACCACTGAAGTGAAGGTGCATATGTTCTTTCTGGGTCTGGACTGGAATGGCCTCCTGAGGCAGAAAGCTGAATTCATCCCCCAGCTGGAGACTGAGGAGGACACCAGTTATTTTGACAGTATGTAGATTTAACCAGTTAGATTTATGGACAGTTAAGCAAAGAAGGGTTTCTGTGGCTCCTTAAGCATATCTAATATCCAGTCATGTGGATTTAAGGCTTTAGAAATTTCTAAATACATGTTTGAAATGTCTTAAAGATTGACTGGATTATGAAGTAATAATATTTATACTAAGTACAGATAGAGCTCTAAACCTCATCTCAAAAATGTAAAATAATGTTGAACAAAAGACTAAAACTAACAAAAACTAGTACTTTATGGAGAAAAATAGGGATTAAATTATTTTCTAATGAACTTGGACAAGTCTGAAATGAACCTACTAGAATAGTGCCTTTACTTGTCACACCATAATAATGTACAGTCATGGGAAAAAAATTATTAGAGCCAAAGAAGTCACCATAAACAATGGTAATGCAGTCAAGTCCTGACTCCTGTGTGTATCATGTGACTAAAACAGACAGAAAAGAAAACATGGAATGTCTAAGAGCACTGTTTTTGTCAGTACAATGCCATATATATTGATATAAGAAATGAATTGATTTTAGTTATTATCAAGAAGACATGGAAAATGGATAGATATCAGCTCTGAAATTAAACTGTTATGAGCTATTTTTGTTGTTATCATTATATTTGTTCAAACATATGTACCTTTAGTTGTACCAGGCATTAAAATGAACAAGAAACTGAAGAAAACAAGGGTGGTCTAATAATTTTTTCTGGGACTCTATCTACATTCACACGATGGTACACAACTAGAAATGCTGTTACACTTGTTTGCATCTGTCATTGTCTCTGAATCCTTTTTTCAATGGAACAGACATTACCAGTGAGTCATTTGCCTATGTGTTTCCCACAGCCCGATCGGAGCGCTATTGTCACCTCGGCTCAGATGAAGACGATGAAACCAATGATGATGAATCGTCTCTAGAGCTCCGTCAGTTCTCCTCTGTGGCCCATCGATTCAGCAAGGTATCAGTTTAATCTCTGTATATATTGTTCTTCCCAGGTGGCACTTTAGAGCCTGTAAGTATGTATTTGCAGTAGTTATTTTAAAGCATGTGGCTGATGTACGCCACAGTAGATCATGTAATATTGATCTCCCCCCACCCTTGACTCAACCTTGTAGGTGTACAGCAGCACAGAGCACCTGTCCACCTCAACGCCATCCAATCAGAGTCTGTCGTCATCGGAGCGAAGCCACAGCGAAGAGAAGGAGGAGCGGTGGGAGGGCAGGGGAGTCCTTTCACCCGTTGATGGACACAAACACTTGGCTGGTGGAGACAGGAGGGCAGATGGACCCAGAGGGAGGTGAGAGTCATAATCCTTTTTATAAGAGAACTATGACAGCTCTCATTCTCACCTTGTTAGCTCCGTGTTTCAGAAAAAATATTGCTAAAGAAAAAAAAAGTCAAGCCAATACAGTATTTGATTTATTCCAAAGACCATAAATTCTGTATATTTCAACCTCAGTGTTTAAATATGTTTCAAGATGAGAATTTTCCTGCTCGTGCCAAAGGTTTTAGTTTTGTATTTTTCACTAGTTTTCATTTCAATTTGCGACAAGATTTAGATTTTATGCTTTGGAATTGACAGGTTTTGTTTTGTTTTTTTATTTAGTTTAGCGTATGAGGAAAGCTTTGATTTACTGAAGCCATCAATGCTATAATGAAACAATGTCTGATATCAAATGTAAATGAATGAATGGATATTTCTTTATTTCAGTAACATACAAAAATCACGTGCATATAAAGAAGATGCAATTAACACAATTTGTAACTGAAAAAGGCAGAAGCTGAAGCTGAGGTTTATTTCTGCGTCTCCTACTCCCATTCCAACTCCAGATCTGAAGTTACAGAAAAATAAAACATTAGCCAAAATTCATCTACATTCAGTTTCTGAAGTCACTTTAGAAATCATTGCACTTTCATAGCCCTTCAGAATTTCGACAAGCTACACAGTTTCAATTTATCCTTTAGTTGGTTCCATAATTTAACACCAATAACAGAAACACGGTGATATTTAACATTTGTTCTGACTTTACATCTTTCAAACACAAACATCCCTCTTAACTTATAATTTCCTTCTGAACTTGATTTTTTTTTTTTTTTTTTTTAAATACAAACAGGAAGACTTTTACTTTGGGCACAAAACATAATTTCCATTGTTTTTAAATTTACAATATCAGGAAATTTTAATAAACCAGATCCTACAAAAAATGGATGACTAGACTGAAGATAAGCAGCTTTATTTATGACTCTAAGAGCTTTTTGTTTTCAGTTTAATAATGGGGTCTATGTTAGTTTTATACACATTGACCCACATTTCCACAAAGTCTGACATATGTGGCATTACAAGGGAAAAAATACAATATATGCAAACGTTTCTTGTTAAGCAACTCTTTGAGTTTTACAAATGGGATTCATGAAACTAGTGTTTATTGAAGGTAAATGTCTGTTTAGATCAGTAATAGCTGCAGTTCGTTGTAGTTTTCTTTTTAGTGTTCATGTTTTCAGTCAATAAAAGTGAACATAATAAAATTGTTTTCGGTTAGTGTAATAAGCCCTTCTTTCCCTTCAAGTCTGCGTCCTCGTGCTTCCTCCAGTTCCTCTCAGTCGGAGCGCAGCACCAGCCCACTGGTGATGAACAGCACCCAGAGCCTCGACATCATGCCTCGATTCGCCATCTCTGCTGAGGAGGAAGGTAAGACTGACGAACACAACCCTCTGTACAACAACTTCATCAGAGAGAGAGAGAGAGAGAGAGAGAGAGAGAGGATATTATATTATATGGTGGTAAATCCTTCACTTCATCCTTCACAATCCTTCCTTTGTGTCAGTTCCAAAATGAATTTTTCCTCTCTATTCAACCTTTCCTAAGAGATTTATTTATCACCATATATTATAATATTATTCTCTGAATTTTACATTTTTTCCAGTGAAAATCATCTGTTTTCCTATCTTTAATTCACTAATAATGTAGATGTTCATAAAAACTTAGTGTAAAGTCAAAGGTTATGATTAGATAGATAGATAGATAGATAGATAGATAGATAGATAGATAGATAGATAGATAGATAGATAGATAGGTAGGTAGGTAGGTAGGTAGGTAGGTAGGTAGGTAGGTAGATTGATTGATTGATTCCACAGTGGACAATTCCATTTTAAAATCTCCAATGTGATTTCAGTGAACTGTATAGTTATAGTCATAGAACAGTAAAAAAAGCACAGATACTGACATTTCAGACTTGATCACACACTGTCGGTGTGCGCAGCTTAATGCGGTTGGGGACAGTATATAAATAAATAACTAAACAGGCGCCCTACAACCTTAACTCATTCAGCAGCCTTATGGCAGAGGGAATAAATGAGTTCATGCTTGTATTTGTTCTTCTCTGAGGTGCATAGCATCGTCTCCCTGACGGCATTAGGGTGAATCTATCCTCTGTCACTCTTCTCACATTCAATGCCTCCTCATCCTAGATGGGATGGTTTCCAACCTGCGACGCATTCGTCTCCGGAGTAACAGCACAGGTACAAGGCCTTCATTCAGGAGAGGGGCATCCCGGCGAATTGCCCACCAGCTGGAGACACCAGAGAAACCCAGACCCCCAGCTGGAAAAGTCCCCAAGTCGGCTTCAGTGTCTGGCCTGTCACTCATCATTACTCCAGGTAGATAAAACCAGAACAATCAATGACTGTATAAGAGCCAAATGGCTGTGGTGGAATTATGGGTACTGAATGCTAAGTGTAAACTGAAGGGATTTAAAAACGTATATTTATTTGTTTTTCATGTTGTTAGGTTTGTTATATGTCAAGGGAACTGATATGGGCATAGGAAATGTGTGGAACCCATGTTTGATTTGAAAAAGAAAAAAATGAAGTGGAAGAAAAAAGTTTTTTAAATCAGTGAGATATTTTTCTTTTGAGAAGCTCAGGGGGGATTTCTTTTTCCTTTTGATGGAAGTGTGAAGATGGAAAAGATCAGTTCCCCGCTGTTCTTTGGACTGAATGTTGAAATGCAAGTGAAAACCCAGTGCTTATTTCAAAAGACATGCATGAGGATTTATTTATCAGAATTTTGGCTCTATGATAATGATGGTCACAATACATAAATAAATACACCAGCTTTATAATACGGCTGGGTGGTGACTTGAGTGGGAAAGAAAAATGAAATTAAACCAGGGTATTAGTTTAATAAAGGTACGGTTCCCTGTTAACTTGCGTACAGTTGGTTCTGGTGTGGCTATAGTGTGCTGCACAAGACCAGTTGAAATGAAGGTTGTTAAATGATCATCTGTTATCTTTCTGTTTACCCCAGGAGTGCATTCCTTTGTTTACAGTGCCCTCTACAGCCTGATACTGCATCATTTACACAATAAGCACAAACCATTCAGGATATGCTAACAACTCTAGCTAATATAAGACCAGAGTACATTGCTGACCATCTGATTTTCTGTTGATTCTTGCCTTTAAACTATGATACATAGTATAAGAACCTGTACTTTTTGTTTACTTTTATTGGAGCTTTGCTGAACTAAGTACTTATCTGTGCAAAATGTAAATAAGTGAGTCGCCAGCAGAAGTTTGTGATTTCCCTAATGCCTCCTCTGATAAATACACTTTTGTCCTTTCTAAACACCTCCATCTCCTTTTTCAGATGACTCAGCTGGTCCTCCCACGAGCCCCAAATCGTCCTTGTCCCTGTCGTCCAACCCCTCGTCCAGAGATTCATCCCCCAGCAGGGACCTCTCTGTCAGCATCAGTTGCCTCAGGCCTCCTGTGGTCATCCACAGCTCAGGGAAGAGGTTCGGCTTTGCCCTGCGAGCCATCAGAGTTTACATGGGAGACAGTGACGTTTACACGGTCCACCATATGGTTTGGGTATGTATCCTCGTATGAATAGAATAGATTGTGAATGTGAAATATACCTGTGGTTTTTTTTTTCATCATCACTGACTTTATGGTCAATTCTTGAATGTACTTTTTGGTTTAATTAATGTAAACACAAAGAGTTTAAAGTGTAGTCCAGTGTAACCTCTGTACATGCGCTTCACTAATCACAGTAATAATGTTGCGTGCAGGTGTGTGTGTATGTCTGGGATTTATTTATTATAATAATTTTCCAGGCTAAACATTATCATTCACGGAAACAGCTGATTAGGTGGTTGTTTGACCTGTAATTTTGTCCACTGTGTTTATGGGTGTGTGTTGTGTGTCTGTAGTGTGTTGAAGAGGGAAGTCCTGCACACGAGGCAGGATTGAGGGCTGGTGATCTCATCACTCACGTCAACGGGGAGTCTGTTCAGGGACTCGTTCATACTGAAGTGGTGGAGCTGCTACTCAAGGTAATGAGACGTGCTTAAGAAAATAACCTGAATTTAATGTTGGATTACTGTAACATGTACTGCACATTTTTCCGGAGATGCACTGATTGTTCAACCGGTTTTCAGCTTGCACACAGCAGCACAGTCAGCAATGTCGTAGCCTCAAACACACACTAACATGCAGGCATGGAAGTTCTTCACCTTGAATGAAAAACACAGAAAGTGGAATTATTAAAGGTCGTAATTTCTCATCTGCTATTGTTACAGTAGCAGATGTGATTTCGAATGGATTTTTTACTTTATTATCTTTGTTTTGTTTTTTCTTTTTTTTGTTTGTTTTTTAAATAACATACTATTACATTTTCTTCTAAAAATACAAAAATGTTTGGAGATGGTTTGTGGTTATAATTGATGGAGATAAAGAATGATTGGTTGGTCATCTCTATGTGTCCAGGTCGTTATTGAAAATAAGAATCAGTTCTCAACTAACTTACCGGGTTAAATAAAGGTAAAAGAAATAAGAAAGCAGCCGAAACTGTCTACATTCATTTAAAAAAAAAAAAGTCAAAATGGCAAATCTTTAGTTTGTTTCCTGATGATTTCTCTCTTATGATACATTTCTGTGATTCACTATCTCACTCTATTTTATTTAGACAAAGCCATCTAGTTCAAGCTTCTTATGATACTGATCTCTTTTTAACAGAGTGGAAACAGGGTGACTCTCCAGACTACTGCACTGGAGAACACCTCAATCAAGGTGGGACCTGCCAGGAAAGCAAGTTACAAGGCTAAGATGGCCCGACGCAGCAAGAAGAGCAAGAGGAAGGATGGACAGGACAGGTATGTAGGACAAGAATGAAGTGTACCACACTAATTACATAACTGTTGAATACTGCGACATCCTGTCTGAAGCTTCATAATAGAACATGGTCTGGTCTCATCACAGTACAGGGGGACGGGGCTTAGTGTAACTGGATGGGTCATTGTATCTTTGACTCTTTCTTACCATTGTTGGTATGTGATTGTTGTTGTTGTTGTTTATCATGTTGGTATGTGTCACTTCATCACCCTGTTGCTATGTAATCATTGTTGTTTACCATTGTTGCTATGTGACTGTTGTTAAATATATCGTATTATAAAGCATACAGACAATCATTTTGATAGTTATTATGTGCGATATACATCAGTTTTGCTAATCTCTTGTTTTTTTCATTAATATGACTCAGAATAGATGTAACTTTATCATTAATGAAGCTAATTTAATGTCTTCAGTTGTTTAAATGGAAGAGGGGGTGGGATTTAATAAGTATTCTTCCCACTCCTTTTCAAGCAGTACTTATTGAATTAGTTTTGATACTGCAGATGTACTTGACAATTTATTTTTTTTAATCTATTTTTTCCTTAAATTTACAAAATGTTTTGTGTATCTGCTCTGCCTTTGCCTCTTTGTATTCATGAACTGTTCTGGTTCTTTCCTTTTGCCCGAAACAAAATAAATAAACTAAACAAGAACATAACTGAAAAATAGAATACAAATGTGAAGAATAAAATCTGACACGTGTTTATATGTGCTTTTTTGTGAGCAGCAGGCGGCGTAGCATCTTGAAGAAGCTCTCCAAACACACGCCTCCTCCACCCATGCACAGCAGTCGGAGTTTCTCATCTGGGTTCCACCAGTCATCTAGTGACAGCCTCTCTGGATCCCCCACTCAGAGCCTCTCCCCTGGACCCTCCACCCCCTGCCGCTCTCCTGCTCCCGACCACTCTGGAGGTGAGAGAAGACGCCTTATGTTGATTGATGGGGTTTGTGTGTTTTGTTCAAGGGGAAGTATCATGGCTGTAATACTACTACTGATGGCTACGAGATTCTAGCTCCAGAAAATCCTGCCTCCACTTGAACCTCATTTAAAAAAAAGAAAAAAAAAAAGAAAAGGAAACCTCATCTTTATAAATATTCAGTCCACATTTTTTGTATCTAGGATTCACTGCAGTCTCACTATTCTGATCCCATAATCAGTATAGTGGTGTTTTTTTGTTGTTTTTTTTAAATAAATGATTGATCTATTAATAAGATTTTTAATAATAATAATAATGATGATAATAATAGGCTTTGTTGTGTCAATGTGGACAGAGAGGTGTGATCACTCACCCTTTTAGCTATATTAGCTAGTGTTAGCATTCCTTTAGTGACATATTTGGCCAACAAGCCTGTAATTTAGTTTGTTTCTTATAGTTAATATACTTCTCTATGTGTAAAGATAAAAACCTGGCACCTGAGTGTAAGGTTGTTTTTGGTCCTATTATTAGTGCCTTACAGATCAGGGATGAGGTCACACATTCAGGCAGGGGTAGGTTTACCGATGGGTTTAAATAAGTGTTCCTTACATTTATTCATGAAATTGTAGGCATTTGGGAAATAGGAATTCAAGGTATGGAGTGAGATTGAAAACGCCATAAAAAGTCTTGCTCTTTTAATATATTTAAGAAGCGACTTAAGCAAAAACTGTTGCTGCTCTGTGTGTAGTGTCATCCTATATGGCCTAATGAACCAAAAAAAAAAAAAGACATGCACAAATAGAGCTACTTCAAAATATGCCGAACTCACGACCCCAATTGGCTGATATGGAGATCATGTAAACTTTTTATTTATGTGAATAAAGCCTTTTGTTTGGCTGTTGGATTATCTGAGAATGTTGTAATATACTGTCTACAATAGGACTCCGGAAAAGGAAATGAATTATCTTCAGGTAGATAGGTACATATTTCAAAACAAAGATTATAATGTAAATTGTGTCCCTTGTCACATGTTTAAGGGCCCCGTTTATAAGCTGCGGACTGCTTCCGGGGTATTCTATTACAAAATGTATCTTGTAAATTAATTGTCGATTTTAATTGTTTGCAATAATTTTATAATAAACTGATTGATTGATTGATTGATTGATTGATTGATTGATTGATTGATTGATTGATTGATTGATTGATTGATGTGAAGGTATCGTGGAGGACAACAAAGTAGCTACGACAGCAAAAATGAGACTCTTGGTCGCTAATACGATCACAGAAACAACTAAACTGAACAGACATGATGATCACTATCTGCTAATCAGTCTGTCCCTAAAGAACAGCAGAACCGAACTCATCCATGTCTTTTTCTGTCTCTACAGATTCCAGTTCTTCTCCTTGCTCCAGCTCTCCTAACTCACCTGTGCCCCAGGCCCGCCCCAGTTCCCTTCACGTGTTGGGTCGTTACACCAAGGCGGGCCGCTGCAAGTCCACCAGCAGTATTCCCCCTTCACCCCTGGCCTGCATCCCCCCTCCTCAGCCTCTCTCCCCCCAGTGCTCCCCATCTTGCCTCCCTAATCACCCCAAGTCCCTACAGGGATTCCATGGCAAGACGTTGTCCCCTCCCACTATCGCCCGGCATTCGGTGCGCCCTAGGAGTGCCGAACCACCTCGCTCCCCGCTGCTCAAGAGGGTTCAGTCTGCAGAGAAGCTGACAGGAGACAAGTCGTCAGGTTACCACGGAGATAGGAAGGCTTACAGCACCCGTCGCCACACCATGGAGGTGCCTCTGTCTGAGGGGGAAGGACTGGAGGACCTGGAGGGGGACACCGCCACCGGGTTTGTCTGCGTTGGCGAACACGGTCGTCAGGGTCTGTGCATTGGCGGGCACAGAGGACACCAGGACACGGTGGGCGGAGGCAGTGATCTCCACCGGTCCAGCGCCTCCCCACAACACCGAGGCAGCAACCACCACTCCAAAGAGGTGGTGGTGATGCGGAAGCTGGCTCTGTCCGAGCGGAGGGACTCGTTCAAGAAGCAGGAGGCGGTACAGGAAGTGAGCTTCGACGACTTGGAGGAGAAAGAGGCGACGCCGAGCCCCACGCTTCCTGTCACGCAGCCAAAGGCATTCAAAGCATCCTGGATCAACTCAGCCCAGTCAGAGTCTAGTCTGAAGCTGGAAGGAAGAGGATCACAGGGTACAACACCGCAGAAAGCCAAGTCAAAAGAGAAAGAAGGGTTTTAGTTGGTTCACTTCACCAGGGATTAAACGTAGCTCAACATGAAATGGAATCTCAATCAGGACGAAGCTCAAAAGTGAAAACAAGTCTTTGACCTGCTACTGTACCTACATCTGAAGACATTGCATGTGCGTCCAGAAAACTGTGACCAAGTCTCAAATCATTACAAGCATCTGAAGGCAGAAGAACAAACAAATTAGGTTTTTCAGTAATATATGCATCCTGCAACACTGTTAACAGATTAATGACTGCCATACTATGTTTACTTCCTTTTTGCTTGTTCTCTCTTGGTTCTGAAATCACTGTGGCATCTGTAACTGATATATTTTGTAAATATTTTTTGTTTTAAATGAAGAAACTTATTTATGACTTTTTATGCTCATGTTATTTTTTTTCTCTTTTTTGTTGCTGAAAACGCCTTGGATGCGTTCTTCTCAGCTGTTCTTATTTCAGGAATTGCACAAAGTGAATGCCATGAAAGTCACATGTGGCTTTACAGTAGGTGCAGAAAACCAGAGTTAACATCATTCAGTACTTCAGTTTTTATATACCACAATGCCTGTCTGAAATTAAATGTAGTGTTGTGTTTTCTGATTGGATCTTTGAAACTAACTGACTGTGTTTATCCTGCAACATATAGTGTATCATTACGGGGTTAATCTGTGCTGCCTCTCAGATCGTCATACATATTGTAGTGGTGAACATCGGGACGCAAAAATATCAACATCACAATACTCTGAAGCCTAGCTGTGGTGCCAAAGTAAGGTTTAACCATAGAAAAGAGGTACTGTAGCTGTACATAAGAAGCTTTGTGCATGCTGGGCTCAAAGACGCTACTTCTGTTATTTAAAAAAAAAAAAGGAAAAAGTGCGTCAATGCAAGGGTTAGTTTAGTTTTTATTAAGTGGAGTCAGTTTATTACCTGCAGTAGATGGTGACTGGTATGAATTATACTGCTATGGATATAAAAAGATGTAAAGATCAGTGTTAGATTGAGTCTACACTTTATTTTAAAGGCCTTATCTTACTATCAGATGGCAAAATAAGGATTTTTTTTTTTAATAGGATGTTTTACTTGTAACTTTTGTGGCATCACCCCCACCGATATCACTAATCTACAATTTTTTTAAAAATTTTTGGGGAAATAATTTGCCCCAGAGACTAAATCTGCTAAATCTTACATATTTTAATAAGATGGATTGGAAAGCAAATGACAAAAGTGCTGGTTAGCTGATGCTTTCAGTGTCAATCATCACATGTTATTACACATAGAATACAATAGATTTATAAATCTTCCACTAGATAGAACGTGTAAAATGAATGTATTGTAATGTACAGTGATACGAGGTAGATCTGGTAGCTCTAAGACAAACATTCCTTTCGAGTTAAACTCATTCTCATTAATTCTCAAATTTGACATTTTGCCCCTTGACTGTTTTGTAAACTTCAGCCAACCAGCATTTTTGACTTGATTTTTCTTTACACATGGTAAAGTGTCATTATTTTACTCGTACTTACTTGTAGACCAGTGTATTTCATGCAAATATGAGGCTTAAAAAAATGCAGAAAATCATCTGAATTAACACTTAAAGCTGCTTTTGAAATAAGATCTGTGTCTAGATGTAGAATCCAGAGCGGCATCAGGTCTATATCCTCAATTATTAGTGTTTGTAGCGTTAAAGATGACCTTCTGCTGATTTCTTCCAACAACAACAACATTGAGGGTTTGCTCTAAGTGGATAGATACACTGAACGCCATTTACTGCAGGCAGAATTACTTCCATGACTGCAAAAAACCCAAACTAACCCTTTGAGCAGTGTTGTAAATCCTTACCTGACCAGCACACAGGTGTGTAGATAACGCTTTGTGACTACCTTCAGAACCCAAGCTGTCGTCGTCCTCCCTCCTCTATATCGTCACATACCTGCTTGTCGAATCAAGCCTCCGTCCAGCTCCCTACAAACCTAGTCTCGCCCAAGTGTTTGCACAAGTTGTAGTAGCCGTGTAACTGTTTGAGCACATTTATCTTTCAGGACGATCTCTTTCTCTGTGGGATTCAGAAATTGTACAGTGGATGCAACTGAAACTGGCTTCCTTGGCTGTTTTTTTTTTTTTTTTTTTTAACATGTATTATGAATGAATGTTTACATTTTAGTGCAGATATGCGTGTGTCATGGTTTTTGTTAAATTATTATATATATTAAAAAAAAAAAAAATGTATGACCGAATTGAGGAGTGAGTTCAACCAGAAGCAGAGTGGGTGAAGAGTAGAGGTGTTCTCCTTTTGTATATTTTGATATGGAAAGAGTCTTGTTGCAGTACTAATAACCTATGCTGTTGATGTATATTGTTTAATTAATGGTGGACCTTATAACAGCTGTCGGTGGTGTATTGAAAGTGACCTTGTAAGGATAGTTGGACTCAGATATAATGTGTAATGTCACTTTTCGTGGCAGCATCTTAACTTCCTTTTCAATCAACCTCAAAGGATTGTGCATGCTTCACATCCAAATCTAATTTTCATACATTTATCTAAAATATCTTGGATTTATTTTTTATTTTTTTCAGTTTTGTTTACCTTTTTGGATTGATATCAAATTAGAGGTATTCTGAAAGTTATAAGTTTTCAGCTATGGTTTAACGCCCCCCCTCATTTGTTATTGTTTTCTCATGAAACTAAAAATGATTCCAGTTGTTACATAGAAGAAAATCTGTCCTCTGGTAGTTTTATGAAGGAGAAAAATTGAGAAAACGGTTTGATGTGGGGGTTTCTAATGGAAGTATGACACTTAAGCCTTGAACGTGTGAGTCAAATAAGAAGTTTGGAAGTTATTTTTTGTACTTTCAGTAAAAAAAAAAAAAAAAAAAATCAAAAATGTCTGTTAATGTGAGGTTTATTTAGGACTATCTGATGCAATATATATACATTAGTATGTTCTTTGTTTTGTTTTGTTCCCTCCACACCATTGTTGTCCTCCAAGCCTTGTGTTCAGACTTGCATCATCATAGTTCACCTTTTATTTGAAGTGATGAATATAAATCAATAGTGATAAATGTCAGCTGCAGTCCTTTTTGCATCCAAACGAAGCACCACAACAGACTCCTCATGTCATAATGTGCCAAGTGTGAGTGAGTGCGATAAGTTCATGTCTTCATGCAGGTGCTCAGCTGTCAGTCTTCATCATTTCCACACTTTGTTTTGGTGTGTCGAAGTTGTCCTCTTGCCGAATGACAAACTGGCCTTTGTGAATTTCCTACCATGTGGGTATCTGGTGCAGACTGGTGTGACATTGTATGTTTTTCTATTGTCTTAACAGTGCTTGAAATAAATAAATTACAGAGGACTACAAAGTCCATGACTCTGAAGTGCTGGCTGTAGTTGTCTTTCTCTCCTACAAACATCGGCTCTGATTTTAGACATGGATTCGGACACCACATACAATGATCAACTCTATTCAGTCAAATTGTTGACAAGTATAGTGGACCCGTCAATACAACAAGTACTCCATTCTTATTAAACAATCACACAACATCACTGAACAAAGAAGCAGATGTATTTAACACAAGTGTTGGGGAAATATACACTAAAAAGGCTTTCATATTATTTATATCAATCAAAACTTTATTTATAAAGCACTTTTCATACAATAAATGCAACACAAAGTGCTGGACAGAAAAAGAAAAAC
>JAQQZY010000010.1:10401045-10411649 GCA_030068375.1 Ostorhinchus rueppellii | reverse complement strand
ATATGTCAGCCCTGCGATGAACTGGTGACTTGTCCAGGGTGTACCCCGCCTTCGCCCTAAGCAGCTGGGATAGGGTCGCATGGAGCCTATAGGCTCCCGTGACCCTAATGAGGATTAAGCGGGTATAGAAGATGAATGAATGAATAATATATGCATACTTCAACATTTAAGCCTTTCATATGTTAATATCATATACAGTATTGTGAGCAAAGTTAGAATAATTTTATTTACAACACTAACTACTAATGTTGTGCTAATTCTGCTAGCCAGCATCCAGATCAGCATCTCTGTAAAGCAGAATAAATTACTGTAAATTTAAATCAGCACACAACAAACTAAAAGAAAATCTAAGCTGATTATTATTTTATTCATTAAACAAGTAAAACCTTTGCTTTTGAAGGTGTAGGTAAGATGTAAAACCTAAAGGCAGGTTTAGCCGTGCACATATCTGGACTTTGCTATCCCATAATGCAATCCAATCCAAAGTGTTGTGTTGTCTTTTTATCTGTTACTCTCCATTACTGCCAACCAGAGTCCTGCACGGGTTCGGGTACTGGCAGGTGAACCACGGGTGAATCACAAATTTTAATGAAACGGGTGAAACATTTTTGCCGTGTCGGATATGGGTTCGGATCGGGTCAGATGCAGGAGAGCACGGATCTAATTTGTGGTTTACATTAGGCTACAAAACATTATGTGCCAACAAACTCTGTGTTCAGTAACGTTTTCATTTGGCTCTGCCTTCAGCTGAAGTTACACATGTCACTGGTCGATTGTCGTCGCAATAAAGGTTTGTATTTAATTTTGGCTATCTGATTTTCATTCTGGTTCGGTTCAGATATTGGCTTTATTCATAGAAGGTGGTTTGGGTACAGAATTTTATTTTAATTCTGTCAGAAAATGTGTTGAATGTGGGTTTAAATATGACGGGTATGATTTGTTAAAATCAGAACCGTGCAGGACTCTGCTGCCAACTTATTTCGATGAATTAAATCAAGCGGTAAATCTATCTTTAGGTAGAACATATACTGTATAAAGTTTGCAATAGTCTTGATTTTTTTGTTTTGTTTTGTCCTCATCTTTTCCAGTGTGGAAGGCGACACTAAGCACTGCGTCATCTACAAGACAGCCACAGGTTATGGATTTGCTGAGCCATACAATCTTTATTCATCCCTCAAAGACCTGGTACTCCACTACAAAAATGTCTCATTGGTCCAACACAACGACCAGCTGAATGTAAATCTAGCCTACCCAGTCCTGGCCCGCTCTCAGAACCAGAACCAGCACCCCAGATGAATGACCCACCAGCAGAGTCGGACGCCAACCAGGACAGGAAAGCTACATTTTCATATGCATCGGGGGGAAAAAAACAAACCTATGAACAATGGTTGCGTTTAAGTGGTGGGTAAAATAGACTTAGAAGCCACAAGTTAATTGTTTTTGGCAGGAGGCTGGTGTCAGCTTTGACTCCAGTCCAACTAAAAGCACTCCTTACAAGCAGCATGGCTTCAAAAGCACATTATTACCAGTCACTAAGCACTGTACAGTTACTCTGGCTGATGCAGTGAGTTTTAAGTGTTGCCTTAGCCAGTCATGACTGTACAGTGACTGAGAAAAGTGAGAAATTCACAAGAAAATAGCTTTGACACAGACTAAATGTGTTAAAGGAAGACAAAATAAGCACACAAAAGTTTTGCTTTCAACATGGATTGGAAGAGGAGAGATTGGACAGTGAGATGATGGGAAAACTTACAGGAGGTGCTTTGTTTATTTTATTTTTTTTTTATTCCTTGAACACATGAACTGTCCATAGACAAAGGGCCAATCTGTCATCCCCAGACTGCCTGCAAACTCTCCGTAGACAAAAGCCTGAGCTGTCATCCACTGAACGGACTGGCTTGGCTGAACCAGGCTGCTCGCTTCACACCTAAAGGCGGCCGAGAATCCGTGGACCAGAGGGACGTCGTCACTGGAGCCTGGGAGGGAGGGGTTATGGGAGGGTTCGGGAACAGAGAGAGTATACTGGGGTTGGTACTTTTAGGGGGTTAAAACTTCAATTTAAAGGTTGCATAAGTGCCATAGTAATAGCTTTGAATGACCACAAGCCTGTGTCAGTAGAACAAGGGGGCACATCGAGGTCGAAAAAGGAAGGGAAGGAAGAAGGGTTTGATAAACGGCTGTCGACGTAGACAAAGCTACAGCTTTAAGAATACTTATATATAGGTATATATTTTTATGAAATGATCTTTATTTCCGGCTGCTTCGGCTTGTCGCTCTCTCAGTGGGCCTCCTTTTGAGCGAGGAAACATTACAGAATACAAATGCATGGTACATATTTGGTATATTGTGAACATAGAAATACTTTTTAATCACAATACACTAGATGGAGATTGAAAAATGCAGTTCTACGTGGTTCAACGTGGAGAAACACCTGCATCCAACTTCCCATGTTTCAGCCTTTCTCCTTCTTTTTTCATGGTCTTTAATACTGTAGCACCTGTAGCCATTGACTTAACTGTTAGTGCTCCTCTTATTGTCTTGTTTCTATATGCTAAAGACATTTGCAGAGCATCAATCTATGTGATTATTGTATCTTTGGTACTGTATTTGCTTCGTCTCTAGCTAGGTAGACTGTTCTTAGCGGTACAACGTCTTCACAGGTGTTTATTGTTGGTTTTTTTACGCAGATTTACTCACGGTACTTCCCCTTTTTGCGCTTGACTGTTGATTTCGTCACAAGCTTGACTCACAGAGCTGTAGAACATCGATGTACAAAAGAAAAGTTCAAGATAAGCAGTAATATAACTCATGTACAGTATATTTCAGACACACATGCAGTCAGTGTATGTGACCTTATGCGGTTTAATTGCTGTGTGTTTTTATGTTTTTCAGATTTTTTGCTCTGCTCTTAGATTCTGTTTAAGGATCCAGCTAATGTGAGCCAAATGAAGGATGTCTTTTCATGTAGCAAGAAAGAGAAAAAAAAAAGAACCAGTCTTTTTGCCATTTAGCGTGGCCTCTGTGGTCTGAGAGATTATCTAGTACAGTATGCATGGAGTCCTTCGTTTAGGTTGTTGTTTTGTTTTGCTTTTTGTTTTTTTTTTTACTTGGCACCAGTGGTTAATCGTTGTGCTTTTTTGTAGTGCATAAACAGTATGGTGTGTGTGGTAGTACTATGCACAAAACAGTAGTATATGGATAAAAACAGGTTTCACTTTTACAGAGTTCCCAGAGCAATTCCTGTCCTCATTTCTGTGCTGTTGCAGTGAATTCCTCCTCTTCCTTCTTGTTCGTTTGGCTCGAGGTTACGATTGTACCATCTCCGTTTTATCTCACTTTCAAAGCACAGTTCCTTTGTCTCGAGGCAGGATCGTTCAGTTCTTCTGTGGTTGAACATATTGTGATGAAAAGAGGCTTCATATGACGCTTCTTTCAGAATTGATGTATATAGCTGATTTCTTGAGATACACAAATATGAAAAAAAATCTATCAGATTTCTTACATATAGTATATTGATTGCCAAAAAAAATCTTTCTTTATGTTGGTGTAGAAAAGAAATTGGCAACTAAAAGACTGAGAAAAGATGCACTGTCTGTAAAGTTGTGCATTTTAGCTTTCTTTATTGTTCAAAATGGAAATGAGAGATCTACACCCATTTATTTTATTTCTAAACGTGGATAAGTTGAGTTGATTAATACTATGTTTGATTGGAAGACCAGTAAAATGCAATGATGACAAAGTTCAGGTAGTGACATTTTGTCCAGTCAGACAATTCCCATTTTTTAAAGAAAATAAAACACAAACGAAAATTTTAGCTCCAGACCTCATTTTGATTTCAGTCAGGACTAATCAACTGTACTGTACTTTGCACAATTCTTGGCAATGAAAAAATCCCAAGAATTAAAGTAGAAGTGACTGCGGCGGTGCTTCTGATTAGAGGGCTATAAAAACCGTGGGTGAGGAAAGATTGGAAGTGCCTTTTTGTCATTGTCATGAGCTCGTCCTCATTGTCATTGGAGCATTGCTCCACCAGATGGTGCCACCACCACCACATGCTGTGCCGCATGCTTCACACATTTGCCGTTTATCTCAAACTTAATGATACCTGGCAAATGAGCATTGTTGTTGTGTATGACGATGTGCGTCTGTGTGTGTAAAAGCAAACGTGAGCATGGTATAGATAGAGATTGACAGATTTTAGTTGTGCTTCTTTGTTGTTACATCTATAATTGTTACATATTCCTTCTTTCTGTGGTGGGGGCTGTACAGGCGCTTGGTGCTCTTTCTCACTGCACACAAGCTCTTTTATGGTGTTTTATTTGGATTTGTCTGGTATTTTTGAATGAAACTCAGTTAAGATAGAAATGTGAACCGTAGACATCCCATTCAAGTTGATTGAAACTCATTTAAATAAGCTCTCAAGTTTAATGCATGCAGCATTTCTCAGTGTTTTGTATTACAGTAAGTTCCATGTGAACTAATGATCTGGTTGAGTCATCCACCACTGCTGACGCATCCATTATCCAGTTTGTTGGACCAACACTTTAGTGACTGCACTTTTTTCTGTTCCACACACTTACACTAGTGTGTCTAATGCCCAACAACCTGAACTAACAGACAGCGGTGAAGCTCAGTTGTTAATAGTGTTTTAGTTGACAGTTTTCAACTCTTTCCATAAAGTGTATCAGGAGTTCTTGACATTTTTCTTTATGATATTGGAATATACAGTGTACAGTATATACTTTTGTTTTTCTGCAGTCAGTACGTGTCATGTAATTCTGGTGTTTTTTGACTGATGGCAATGTTTTCATTTATAGAATTAGTTTTAGTGTATGGGCGGTATCGACAGTTTTAGTAAGAGCGGCTGGCTCGTTATGCAATTTCTGTCCACAAAGCAAATCTGTCCAACTTAACAGGATGTTTCACAAGTTGTGACGCAAACAGTTTTGTTCACTTTCTGGCAGCAAAGGTGAATATTTTGCTGATATTTGCTGAGATATGGAGGTATCAAATGTTTTCCAGAAAGCAGTAGATTTTAGGTACTTGGACAATTTAAATTATGAAAAACCTCAGCACATTGAGCTGAAATGAACTATTTTACCAAGTGTAAATGTAAGAAAAGGATTCAAATCAATTTGATCAACTTTTATTTCATTATGTATCAGTAAAGCACAATGCTGCCATGTCAGAAAAAAAAGTATA
This sequence comes from Ostorhinchus rueppellii, assembly GCA_030068375.1. Lineage (NCBI taxonomy): Eukaryota > Metazoa > Chordata > Actinopteri > Kurtiformes > Apogonidae > Ostorhinchus > Ostorhinchus rueppellii. The sequence goes on along the minus strand of JAQQZY010000010.1, from coordinate 10,406,447 downwards.
ACATGAGAAGATTGTTGTTGTAAAAATATACTTTCACATTATTACATGACATTATAATATCACAGCTAAACCTTTTTACTTTATAACTACATGAATTATGATCTAAATGTCTTTATGTTACAGAGTTCTTCCCAGAAATTTATAGTAACCTGGTGGCGGGGGGGGGGGTCTCCTGCTGGAAGAACATCTCGTGCTAAAACCTCGCGATAGATGCAACTCCATGAGATTTCAAAGGAAAAGAACAACATGGCGCTGGAAAATGGAGCACATCCCTGCAAACCCAACAGATTTTGGTAGATTTTAGCAAAATTATTGGGAAAACAGAAAAACTCTTGAAAATGAGTATAGCAGCACTGAGCTAGCAGTACTGTGGCACAGCGCCATTGTTGCATTGTCTGGGGAGAACCCTGTATTATAACAGTAACATCATCATTTTACACCAAACTCAATAGTAAATCATCACAAGAAAAGTCTCAAGATGTTTTTAGTTTGTCATAACTGTAACATAATCAGTTATAACATTTTATAGCCAGAGTATCTTCCTGTTATATCACAAAAAACATCCTGTTGTATTAGGGCTGTGTATTGGCAACAATCTGGCAATACAATACAAATGACAACACTAGGATCACCATACGATATATCACAATATCATATATCATGATACTGTTAAAAAGGCCATTTTTTATTTATTTCTCTTTTTTAAAAATTATTATTTCCTTGAAGAATTTAATTACACCAGAAATATGCACAAATGTTAAACATATTTTTATTTGATCACAACAGTATCTGATGCAACATCACAAAATTTTCATCTGTTAAAACTTAAATTATTAATTTAATTTATTATTATTAATTTTACAGACATTACAGTTTCAGATCCTGCTCAAATGTTCATATTCTATTAGTTCATAACATTATTTTGGTGCGATCCCAACAGAGGAACAATAAAAAATGCTTTTAGGATGCTTCAAATAACCATTATTTAATAAAATAGTGTTAAATAATAAATAAAATATAAACAATAAAGAAGAACAACAAACAAAAATGAACCTCTGCCATATCTGCATTTGAATAAATACCTAAAAATATCGATACAGTCATTTTTAATATCGATACAGTATCGTGAAATGAAATATCGCGATATATTGCAGAACCCATATCTTCTTTCTTACACCCCTACGTTGTATACATTATAACAATAATCTTCTCATGTTACATAATGTTGTTTTAATCCATTTAGAGGTTCCTGGCAGGAATGCACCTCCACGAACTGAAACCATCGACTTGTTGAAGCTGTTTGCGGTCTTTCATCTGCCATATATGCCATGTTAATGCCAGCAATGCAACGACAGTAGCAATGAACCCTGGTTCCTCAGTGAGACGGGCGTGAGTCGGCAGAGGATGGAAAGTTTATCGTGAACTGACTCGGAGCTGAGGCTTTGGTGGCGTGTTTTGTAGCTGTAGCTCTGAAAGCTTTCATCCTGCTCATGTACCGGTGTTAGATATGCATTTGAGTAAGAGCTTCTTGGAAAAAAACAAAAAAAAAAAAACAAACAAAAACACATTTTTTCTATATACGACAAATGATCATTCAAGGAATTTAATATTTTTTCATCAGCTTTGGTACACTGTAAATGATATTTCTTGAAATGGCTACACACACAAAGCACATCTTTCACTGACTACAAAGAAACACTTATATTTGGTGTCTATTAAGGTTTGAAGAATGAGAGACATACTAGAGAATAAATATTTTGAAATATATTCTTAGATATCTATATTTTTGGATTATGTAATTCTGATTTGGACTGTGCTTGAAACAAATCAGAAAGAGGCTTTGATGTGAACATGATCTTTAGACTTGCTCCACAGCTGCTTTGTACTCCACAGGGCGAGCAGTTCTTGAAACGCAAGCATTTTTACTAATCAGCTGCAGTGAGCTTCATCATGATCAGCAACAAACTTTGTGGTTACAGTTGATCTCCATAAATGTAATCTTTTACGCATGATTATCAGGTGCATTCAAGAGGATGAAGCAAGCTCATGTACATGTGTTAATATTTACAGAGCTGAGTTTATATGTTAAATGCAGTCCCGGCTGCTTTGCATTTATAAAATATTAGAGAGGAGTTGTTTCTTTCTTTTGTTTTTTTTCTTGAATATAAGAATTTGTTTTGTTGAGTTTTTTTAATCATTTTTGAAAGATTCTGTTTTTTTGTGAATAGAGGCAGTGTTAAAATTTGCACCACAAAAGATACACTTAGGTTGGCGTGAACGTGCGGCCGCAGAGATCCACCACAGATCGAACACTGATTCTGAAACAAAGTGAACCATCTTACCACTGTATGTATGTTACTCTGGTCGATCTCTGCGCTCGCTGGTTTTATTCGGCCGGAGCTCGTGTTTTTCGGGCGGGCGAGAACGCAAACTAAAAGGTAAAAACAAAAAAATGCGAGATCTAAAAAAAAAAAAAAGGTACGGTAGTCGGACGATTTGTGATCACTCCTTTTTACGCAGATCTTTGTACATGAAAATGATGGCATTAGAAAGTGTTCTTTTATGGTGCCTGAGTATATTTTTTTTTTATTTAGCTTTTTTTTTTTAAAAGCTGATAGATTTGTCTGTCCAAGTGTTGTTTATTTTTGTTTGTTTGTTTGTTTATATCTGTTAATGATAACCTTACAGAGCCTATAAAGAAAAAAATAAGCTAGCTTGAATTTCTCCTCCATACAGAAAAAAAAAATACAAATGTTTACAATATGTAATTAACCAAATAGTAAATATGCGTTTAAGAATCAGTCTGTCTGTCCCTCAAAGTGGTCGCGGTAGATTGATTTATATTTTCTTTTATTTCCTTTGTCATTTTAAACTTGAAAATGTTACGACTGCTTGTTGTGTTCCTCTGTCTCCTGGTTTTATTTTTTCTTTTCCTCTTGAACAGTGCTCCCTCCATTTCAACAGTACTTCGACATCATTCATTTTTCTAAAGTTGAAACAGGCCTCTTCTATCTTCTAAAAGGTCACAGATCTGTATTTTTTTTTTTCCCTGCTGACGCACCTCACACTGAGCCCTGTTTGCACATGATTCAATCCTAACTTAAGACTCTCTCACACGTCGTTTGTTGTTCAAATCCTGTCCGACGTGGTAGATTTCAGACCTCTGCCACGCATCTGAAGGTCACAGGTCACAGAGCCGGTACACACTGTTTTGACTACTTGGTGGAAAAGTTTGGTACAGTTTGGTTAAAAATGGAAAAAACTCAGTGGCATATCTACGTAATTTTGCACTACACAGCAAATGACTCTCAAATGAAATACTCAAATTAGTCTCTTTGCGGATATTCTTTAAAACCAGATGGTACCCACATCTGTCTGTGTCTGATTTCCTCTTAAAACATAACAAGAACTGCTGCGCTTTCATTTCCCTCTTTTTTTTCCGTTTACAATTTTCTCACAGAATTATTTCTTAGTCCGGACTAGAGGATGGCACTGGACTGAATTTTCACTCATGTCCAAGTCCACTCATAAAAATCTTCCTTTTGCATCTGAATCCATTGAAAATCATTTATCGTCCCAGTCCTGGAACAATGACTCCTTTCTCTTCTTGTTCCTGCGTTGATAAGATTTTTGACTAAAAAAAAGCAAGGCTTCCATTTGCATTTCGTTGCAAATTAGTTAAATCTTCTTCATAAAGAAAATGCCGTTTGTATGAGGCTGTTTAATGTTAAATTCATGTGTATGTAAAGACTAACAGCAAAATTGGCATTATTGTGGAATAGACCTGAAAAAGGCCTGAAAATGGACTTAAATACCCAATAATGACAAACATGCTGCACAGAATTCTACTTATTTTATGACTGCTTACGCAACTAATCAATCATTTGGCTAAAAATAAAAATACATGTATTAAAAAGTGATTTTTAAATTAGAAATGATCTCCAGAGTCTATGAGAGCAACAGATTGTCACCATCCTAAAATAATTGTCTTCATTATTTTTTAACAGTTTCAGAACACATGAAATACTAAACAAGAATATTTGATGATTTAGGGAGAACAAAAAAATGAGTCAGATATTTTAGGACGATCCCATTGTTGATTTAATCAGAGTAAAGTGTTCGACAAAGACATGCACCAGACTGTCATCCCACAGAGTTCCCGCTAAATTCTCAGCCTCTAGTCTGGACTTATACCAGAAACATTGTAGTATTTTTATACGGTCTTTTGTACTTTCACATTTAAGAATCAATTCAGCAACTATAGAGTAGCAGCGATTCTAAAACTCATTTATCCCCCATCGTAGGGTGGCGTCTTCTCTAAGCTGCTCAAGCAAGAAAGAAGCAAGAAATCGGTGTCTTAAAACTTAGACTGTTGTATTTGTTAAAACCGTGAGTGGAAATGAAGGCAGCAGTCGGATTAAAAAGCTACTCTACACCAAAGTGCACTTGAACTCAGAGGGAGCACTGTCGTTTCAGCCAGTAGAGGCCTGTTGGTTGTGGTTTTTGTCCGACCCCTATGCACGAAAAGATGGTTAGTCCTCCTCCTCCTCTCTCCGTTGGTCTGTCTTAATTCAGATGCAACATTTCTTTCTTTCTCTCATGTACAGCTTGCTTCAGAGTTGTGTTTGTCCTCAGACAGGTACTCTTTCATCTGTACGGTTCTTTAGGCTGATGCAATGATTTTAAAAGACAATAAAAGATATATAAAATGAAATGTGGTGTTCCCGTTCTTCATTTTAATGAGCTGTCAATCATCTTGTTACACTTTTACATGTCAGAAGGCCTGTAAATGTACAGTAGATGTCCTACTTAAAGCCTTGATGACTCAACATGAGTGTGTTACTTTGGGGAAATAAATCTAATTATGTGCCATTTCTTGTAAAACTACGACGGAGTATTAGGGCAACATTGAGAAAAAAAAACTGGGGGAGTAATTTTTTTTTCTCCTCACCTAGACAATAAAGTTGAAATGTTGAGAATTAAGGCCGAATCCCAATTCCCCCCTTAACCCTCAATTTTTGCCCCTCAATCTCGGTCCTCAAAACTAAGTGTAAGAGCTATCTTGTTACTTAGTATTGGGACAACCCTTAAGCTTTTTGGGAGCCTGTTTGCTCCTCAAAAAAGCCTTTTCGCTGTTGGTGTTGTCTCTGTATTCCCTGAAGTAACACAGGGATAACATTGATTAATTTATATGTATGCACTGTTAGCACCATCAATTTAATCATACGCCAACAAACGAAGTTATCGCCGATGATTTTGTTTTGTTTTGTTTTTTTGGTAGCCTGAGTTAAACAGAAAGATAAGAACGCCGTATAATCTCTAATTAATGTTAGCTAAAAACGCAATAGGGTACATTATTCAGTGTTCCGTCGCTACACAACGATGTATACAAGTGACGTGAA
>JAQQZY010000010.1:10388319-10399765 GCA_030068375.1 Ostorhinchus rueppellii | reverse complement strand
AACACACACACTAGGAGGGTACAAACACACACACTAGGAGGGTACAAACACACACACTAGGAGGGTACAAACACACACACTAGGAGGGTACAAACACACAACAAGGACCAGACAGACTGAGGCTTATATACAGAAGGAGGCAATTAGACGCAGGTGGGTAACAAGACACAGGTGGGATAATCAAGAGAAGCAGGAAAACGCGAGGAGCAGGAAGTAAAGACTGAGGACATGACACAAGAGGGAAAGTCAACAAAATAAAACAGGAAATGACATGACAAACATAAAAGACACTACCATCTGTTGCCAGACGTGACAATTTCGACTTTATTCTTGACATTTCGACTTTATTGCCTGGGGGAGGAAAAAATCCTCCCCCAATTTTGTTTTTTTTTTTTCACAGTGTGGTCCTAATACATTCATTCATTCATTCGTTTTCTATACCCCCTTTATCCTCACTAAGGTCACGGGGGTCGCATGGAGCCTATCAAGTACAATGTGTGTTGATTTTGTCGCCTGTGCAATAAAGTGGCTGGTGGATCCAACTTCTTCACTAACCTTTAACTGAAAACTTTTAAGGAACCTTAACACGCCTTCACTTCTTCAAAATGTTTCTCATGAATGCAGTTCAGTGACACACATGAGACAGACACACCTTTTTTCTAGAGAATTTTCTGAGTCACTTTCTCAGAGAATAAACACGAATCGATTTTCATTTACCAAACATCATATTGTAATAGCTATAAATGTGGAAGTTGAAAACCAAGTAAAACTCAAATCTGGCCCACATAACACAATCACGGGTTCAAAATGGATCAGTAAAGTAAAATGCAAAACAAAATAACAAATTCAAGATTGAAAATAACTTGTTTATGGGAAATGAATCTTATTATCATTTTTACAAAAGAAAAATAGTCTTGTATTTCATTAGAAGAGTAATGTTATTTCATTCAAATCTACAATAAGATGTTTCAGCTAATATTGAGAACCAACACTGGGTTCCTAAAATAGATATTAAAATTAAGACTTTAATACTGACACCATTTGAGGAACTTATGCATTTAACAATGTTAGTTCTGGTTGAAATACATGTTTTCATTGCTATTCAGGTACAACAGGCTTCTTTTATTTTTTGCATTTTTTTTTAGTTTAGTTAAGAATATTTGTATAGATACTGATATACAATACACATTTTTTATACTTCGACTTAATTGACTCAAAAAAAAAACAAAAAAAGCTCCTGTGAAGATAAATTTCTAAACTATTTGCAATGTACTTTTTCCAGATACAAGGTGTTAAATATTTGTCGTACAGATCCTCATGTGTGTGAAAACTTCTATTAAAATGTAGATAACATAAGCATTTTATAACATTTTTTATTTTTTATTTTTGCATAAACTGAAGTTAGGGTCCTGGACAGACGACATGTTTCTTTTGTGGGTCGAGCAATAGTAGAAAATCAGAAAAAGTCTTTTTTCTCCAGAATAACACTTACACTCCACATTTCTTGCATGTCATACAACAACAACGAGCACACATTCCTGCACTTTCAAGATACTATTATCTAAAATACTAAATACATAATTTATGATATCACACCACAAACAGTCTATTTTGAACATGCTTTAGCTGAGGCACTTGAAGCCAAATCATTCGGGAAGTTGAATGAATCATTGCCCTACTTGTTCTCTCTTTTGTGTCTCTTTCCTGATTTGGGGGGAAAACAAAGATAGATCATGTGAGAGTCACCAGGTAAACCGGTGATAACTTCACGTGTTCATGTTGTGCTCAAGTGTTTTTCTTACAACACCTCTTTACATAAGAACTGAACTAAGACATTTTAGTGCTTCATAATTACCAAATGATCTGTGCCAATAAGATAACAAAGGCCCTGAAAGAAAAACATAAAACCAGGCTGTGATTCACAGATGGTTCCAGTTTAATTTCCTCTTTACACAAAGAAGTTTCAGGTTTCACTAAGCATGTGCACCTTTTAGCACCTCTGTATGTGCATATGCAAAACTGTATTGTAATACTATGGGTTTTAGAGACAATAATACACTAAGACCAAGGGTTTGAATTCATATGATATATAAGTCAAGATATGTGAGGATTATTGTGTGTAAAATGTACTTACAAGCATCAAAAGTAAAGTCTCTTTGTGTAGAACAGCTCCTTTCAAATGTTATATTGGTACAGAATTGTGATTAACACAATGTTTCCACAGGGAGATCCAAAAATTGTATCTCATCTGGAGCCAGATTTACAAAATTATGCAATGAATGTTTTCAACTTGTCTTGTCTTTTAAATCAGTTTTGTCTCCCATCACAATTTCATCTTTGTTTTCATAATGACTAATGAATCTAATACTGTTCATCAATCAAACTGTAAAAGATGGCTTGCATTTTTCTCACCAATCCTACACAAACTCATAAAATATATTGTAAACATGAATATTGATCCAGCCTGCACAGAGTCATAGTTTTAGGGATTTGAATGAACGTAGTGTTGTGGACAAAAGTGATACTTGTTTCATAGGATGACACTCCTGCTAGTGGTCAAATCTTTATGAACCACTTCCATTTACTGTCATAAAACATTAACCATTTAACGTGGGCAGTAGATGATCTACAGGATCTTGACCTAAATCTGCAGCTTGTGGAAACAGGTATAAACCTTATTATGTTAGCACATTTCAGCAGAATCAGCCTGTTCTCCCTCTAATAAACCCACAGCTATCTCTGGGTGTCCCGGCTGTTCTACCTAGTTTTAGATGACGCAGCTCTAACAGCCAATCAAAAAACAGCCGGCGGCTACGAGGAAGCATCCCGCAGGATTAAAAGTTGCTCTGAACGCTGCTGTTTACACCAGTTTTGTGTGGCTGTAAACTTCTCCTGTTGAGGGTCAAACTTGAGTCCGAAGATGAAGGTCCTTCTGCTGGTTGTCCTGACCGTTTGGTCCAACTTTCCTTGCGGTGTTTCGTCTTCCTGCTCCCATTCTCCGTCCACATGGTGCTCATCTTTAAACTCAGCTATCGAATGTGGGGTAAGAAAAGGAAACTGTGAATAAAATAAACGGGTTTAGTCTGGTTCTGTGTGGTTTGTTACAACAATACGATATAGCCGTTAAGCTAGGTGTTGTCGGTCATATTCAAATACCGTTTATAATACAGTTAGTTATAGACTCCTCCTCTACGCTGGCTGTTTGGATTTATTCTGGTTAATTTCTATTATTTTAATCCAGTACAGAACCATTTACAATATAAGAAGATTGATAGGGAGAAATAAGGAATTCTACTTTCTTTTCGGGCTGCAGAAAGTCCACTCAGACTTTGACCAATCAATCTTGGGGGACTTCAGTCACGTAGGAGGGGCTAAATATATGATTGGACAACTTTGACTGTCAATCACCGATCAATCACATATTCTGTCAGATGTGACTATTGTATTAGACCTTTTTACATAGAAATTTGAAAAAGTTTCTTCTCTTTGCCACAGTGACATAAAACAGTGACCTGTGGGATGTTTGCGTAGATCCTTTGATTTAAAAAACAAAAACAAAAAAAAAAAACAAAGAAAGAAAAGGGGAAAAAAAGAATTGATCCTTTTGATTTGATTTTATTTTATTTTTTACCCAAAAGTGACTCAGGACTCGGGGATCTGTGTGTACATTGTGTAGATCACTTGAATTGTACCACATTTTAATCCCAAACTGTCACTTCTACAACCTAATATGAACACATTCCTATAGAGGCCACCAAAAATCCTTTAAATTACAGTAAGAATTGGATTTGTAATGAGGAAAGGGATTAATTTACCTGAAATTCACTCACTCACAAATGTGGTTACTCACAGGATCCACTGCAATTGAAATCATCTGTTCATTCAATTTCAGTTACATAGACATTCATTCATTCATTCATTCATTCATCTTCTATACCCGCTTAATCCTCATTAGGGTCACGGGGGTCGCATGGGGCCTATCCCAGCTGCTTAGGGCGAAGGCGGGGTACACCCTGGACAAGTCGCCAGTTCATCACAGGGCTGTTACATAGACAATACAATGTAATATGAGTCCTCTGATTCAAATTGATCCTTTTGGGTGTGATAAGGCAAGTCTGGCTCAAGTGACTTGCACAACCCAAATCTTATCAATGGTCCAGAATAATCTTGGAGCATTATACTGCATTATGACTTATTTTTAAGTAACGTTTTAAATGCAAAACTTGTACTTGTAGTATTTTTCCCAGTTTGGTATTAGTTCTTATACTTTAGTATAAGATGTGATGCTTCTTCCAGCACTGTGCAACTTTTCTTCATATTGGTGGTAGAATGTAGATAAGAAGAGGTGAGAAGTGTCATTTTTATATTGTACTATATACATGTTTCAGTCAGGACGCCAGATTTTTTTTCGGTGTTATTCTAGTGAGTCTGGTATTTAATTTATAATTGAGGAAGTTGTCTTGTGTATCTGATACTACAGCCCTGGTTTTGGAAAGAATTTAGGAACGAAAACTTCCTTGTTGTCAAACCACATACTTCACATTGTGGTCTAATCACTCAGTTGGTGAGAGAGTTTGAGTGGCAAGTATGTTCTGTGGCATTCTGGGGTTTTCCAGGTACCAGTACCTTTCTTTTTCCTTCATGCAGGTGTTGAAAGAGTGCTTGGAGACTAACTTCACCAGGTCCCGTCAGACAGCAGACCCAATCCAAGTGGCGCTTTACTATGAGAGCCTGTGTCCTGGTTGCAGAAACTTTTTGGTTGGCATGCTTGTCCCCACCTGGATCATGCTGCAGGACATCATGGAGGTTTCCCTGGTACCCTATGGCAATGCACAGGTAAGCAGTACACCCAGTCTGGTACCCAGTTATCCAACTGTCCATGAAGTACCCATTGATTTGTTTTTAACCTTAAGTCATTTCAGTTTTATTTATATATTCTCTTGTGGAGAGTTTAATATGGATTGTTTTACTTGTATCTAGGATTGTTTAACTTCATTATTTCATCTCACAGCTTTAAAATACAACTTCATACCTTGTCACTCCTTACTTTTGTGCAGAGCTGTACAGACGACTCATTCATATTGTCAGGACTCGCAGGTTCAGGTTTAGGTAATTTCTACTGGCTTTTTTCTTTGTGTGTTGTGTCTAACTTAGACTGCCAACCTGAAGTACTTGAACTCTATGAAAGCGTTTCATGAACCTAGGTTAATCTGACATAAATGACTCTACTTGTCTCTATTACTGTCTGGTATAGTTTCATACTGTCTTCCACTTACAGTTATAATCGATCATTCATTTATCAGACAAGGGTAGTTGTTTTTTTTCACCTAAGCAGCCTATAAGACGCATCACACTAACATCATGTGACGCTTCTGACGAAAGCTACAGGAAGTAGCTGAAACTAGTCAAGCAGGTAAACAAACAACTACCCCTGTCTGATAAATGAATGATGAATTATTATTGTCTCTATTACTGTTTATTTTATTTCCTTGTTTACTTTTATTTTATACTTGTGTGCATACTTGTGTCTAGAATAACACAATACTTTAAGCGTGATTTGTCTTCATCTTTTTTGTTTGGTTCATAGGTAAATTAAAATGTCTAAATATTTCAAATGTCCTTCCTACATTTAAATTACTAATTAAACTAATTAAATCAAGTTATCCTGAGAAACTGTTTTTTGCTTTTAGTTTTCTGTATTAGAGAATAAGACTACAAGTAAGTATGAGTTTGAACTTCACTGTCTAATGTCTTATGAAAGCGGTTTGCACTAAATCTCTAAAACCATTTTGCTCTTTGCTGGAATTGGTTTTATCTCAGAACTTTTAAAGAATGTCACAAATTCCATATTTGGCTCACGGAAGGAACAAAAGTTTCTGTCATTTGACAAATTCCATTCTAACAATGAAAAAAGCATCTGGCATTTTATTGGCAACAATAATGGCTGATAAAGTGTTTAAGTGACGGATTTGACGAATTTACTATGTTGTTTTTATCCTCCTAGGAAAAGTTTGATGGAAAGAAATACATTTTTGACTGCCAGCATGGAGAAGAGGAATGTTTAGGCAACATGATCGAGGTAAAGCTTCAACTATACAACAAACAACTCATGGATAATTTGTGGTTGTGGAAGCAACCTAAGTGCTCAGTGAGTTGGATTTAACTTTTTTAAAAAAAAAAAAAAATGAATGTGCATTAATTTTTCCTGTCCCTTGTAGGCCTGTTTAATGAACATGAGTGTAGCTGCCGCTCCAATCATCTTCTGCATGGAATCTTCACCAAATGTCGTCAGATCAGCTCAGGCTGTAAGAAACTTCTTGTCTGTGTGGCTGTGTTTGTTTCTTTTTCTGGAGTATTTCTATATTAATATTTGAGTCCATAACATTATGTTGGTGTTTATAGTGTACCAGTGTCTACCAGCCAGACCTGAGTTTTGACAGCGTGATGAGTTGTGTGAAAGGAGATCTAGGAAATCAGCTGATGCACCAGAATGCCGTGAAAACCAACGCCCTGAAGCCTCCCCACAAGTATGTGCCCTGGATCACCATTAATGGGGTAAGATGTTAATTTGACTTTTAGTGCCTCTCTATAGAATTTCCTAAGCTCCTGCTGGTATGTCATCATTTACAATCATGATATGATCATTCTGACATCTGAATACAAAAGACACTGATGTGTATGTGAAGCCAAAACGTAATGTGATTCTAGAGCTACACAAAAAGGTAAAAGGTGAAAATATCTCTTAATTACCACCATTAATCCATACCAAAGCAAAGTCGTGCAACAGAATCAAATGGAATGGTTAGAGTTGGATTAAAAATGGTGTGCTTGAGTCACATCATCTCATAAACAGAGAATATCAAGAAAACATTCCACCTTAAAATTTTATAAAATAATGGAGTCATTGAAGTAATGGCAGAAGAGATCATTTATTAACTGTTTTTTTAATAAGCTATATGTAAGTCAAGTTAAACTCAGTCTAGTATCCAAATGGGCCTTAAATATGGACATTAAAAACACCCAAAACATTAAAAACACTTAAAGCAGTGCTCAGATAAATCACAAAGATGACATTTCTGATTAAACTTTATTAACCTTTGTCACAGTTATGCATTATGTTATAAAAATATGAATATTTCTCATTTCCAAGGACATTTGCACATTACAACTGACAGATGTAAACGGGGTGACATAATAATTTGTTGGTAGACACTAATAATTATGAAAAATTGTGAAAGTATTACTGTTCATTAAAAATGGACAATTATGTAAAAATCTGCATTTGTACAATTCAGTGGTCCAAAGTCTTGCCTGTGATACAAGCCCTTGGAACATAAAAAGAACTTGTAATAAAATGTGAAAAAAAAAAAAAAAAAAAAAAAAAAAAAAAAAAAAAAAAAAAAAAGAGTTAGACTGTTTCCTAATCTGAGGTGGTCAGCCTTTGAGGACTTCTTTCTTTCTGTCAACTTCAGGTTCACACAGAAGATCTCCAGGACAAAGCCATGTCTTCTCTCTTCACTCTGGTGTGCGGCATGTATAAGGTACAGGCAGAGCTGCTCATTAACACTGTCTGCTGTATTCTACCTTTTAATGAAGTTACACAGCAACATTAAAGACAACATCATAATACCTTGCTGTTCACATAGTCTTGACATGTAATAAGATCTATTTTTTTACAATAAACCCAGGGGACGGAGGTAAACCTATTCCTTCACCTTTTAATAACAACATTTATTTACTTTTGTGTATGTTTAGGGTACCAAGCCTGAGGCATGCGGTGGCAAACAGAGACACTACAGAAGCTACTGCCGTAATGAGTGAGGGAGCAGAACCGCACTGATACCTGCCCTGTTCCAGGTGCGGCCATTAAATAAGGAACACTGAGGACGTTCAACAAGCATGTTTTCAATATGTGTTTCTAATCTGTTTTAATAAAAGGAAATTGTTTTGATTGATTCATAAAATAAACTTGACAACAAAAACAAAACAATCAACTTTCTCAACTATGGTCATGACTGAAATACTGTCATTTCACAAATAACCAAATGCCTGCACTGTCCTTTAGATGGCGCCATATCTCATGACTTTATCTTCTCTCCATGCTGTCAGTGATAAAACACATGCACAGAAAAGAAAGCTATGGTTTCATTCACTTCAGAAAGACAGCTGTTAATAAATTGAGCTATTTAATGACTCTTTTACCTTTTGGGTACTAATTTTCCAGAGATTTGATGAAAAAAAAATTAGAATAAATAAAACATTAACAGTGGGGATGCCCGCTACACTTTTAATGAATCATTATACACATCGACACCTTATTAAAATAATCACCTAAGTCATTTTTTTTTTCAGATTTTTCAGGAAACAAAAACCTGAACCATTTGTTGAACATATAATATTTACTAACAATTTTAATCCAAACAGTTATAACAACAGATGCCTGTTGACATGCAAACAACAAGGTCAGTCAGACATGGAACAGGAGAGAATTAAATGACTTGGGCAAATTTTCAAACATGCTAAAATGACTTGGGCGATTATTTTTAAAAGGCTGACGACATGATAGGGATGAGTAATAAAACATAATTAAAATCAACTTTGAATCATTAAGCGGTTGAATAAAGCTTTTAAAAAACTAAAAATAATTAATTAATACATGAGAAATAATGTGTCAGGGTTATAACAGTACTATTTAAAGGGAACAAATGATTGAAATCACTAATAAATAAATGAAACCTTGAAAGTTAATATAAACTGTAAGTTACACACCATCTGAACCATATCCAGACTAGAAAAGCACTCGGAGAGCACACACCTCCGCCAAGGTACTGTTTGTATTTTCCTCCACTAGATGGCACTGAATGACCTCATGCGATCCTGTGCCGCCATGCCCTATCTCACAATGATAAAGAATCCTTTAAAAAAAATTCCTGGATCCAGACGGTGATCCAGATCACCTCCAAAGTTTAATCATTTGTTCCTCGTCCCGTTTCTAACAATTTCTGAAAATTTCACCCAAATCTGTTCAGAACTTTTCAAGTTATTTTGAACACAAACAAACAAACAAACAGATAAACACCGGCAAAAACATAACCCCTTTGGCGGAGGTAAAAATACTGCACTGCTTGAGGTTCTTTGTTGTATAATATGATGAAAAGGCAAAACAGAAAACTATTAACATAGGAAATGGAGCATTATTATTATGTCCTTTATTTAACCCGATAAAAGCCTCTTTTTCAGGAGGGACCTGGCATGGCAACGGCACACAGAGTTACACAATAAAAACAATTACATTCAGACATCAGTACATTGAAACCAAGCAGTTCTGGAAACACCAATTCAAAGTAAAATAAGCAGTCAAGAATTAAAACAGTCACATTGCCCAAGACTAGTCCTTTCCTGGTCCCTTACAGTCTTAAATGTTATTAAATTCTACTTTAGTCGTCTAAAGTGGAGTCTGTGTATGTAACTTCTGTGCATTAGGGTCACAGGATCTTTAAGGGTAATGACATTTTTCTATACATATTCAAACCTACAGTTGCAGAAAAAAAAATTAGACCCTCAAAAGTCATCAAAAACAGTAGTTGTATAATCCAGTCCTGACTCCTGTGTGTCATGTGACTAAAACAGACAGAAAAGAAAACATGGGATGTCTAAAAGCATTGTTTTTGTCAGTACAATGCCATAGACACTGATGTAAGAACCGAAGTGATTTTGGTTTTTACCAAGAAAACATGTTAAATGGATAGATACCAGCTCTGAAATTAAACTGTTATGAGCTGATGTTGTTGTTATCATTATATTTGTCCAAACAAATGCACTTTTAGTTGTACCAGGCATTAAAATGAACAAGAAACTGAAGAAAACAGGGGTGGTCTAGTCATTTTTCTGCGACTGTATCATCTTGTATTTTATTTTATTCTTTTTTTTTTTTTTGTTACAGTCAGGTTCTTAGGCTGATCCAAATCTAAACCATGAGTCCGGCCTAACCAGACGGTCTGGTTGCAGGAGACTCAGCTCCTCATTGTGATGGTCACACCTGAATAACAGCCCGTCATGCAAACAGCTGCAGCCCTTCAGCCTCTTTACCTCTTTACCTTTTAGCAGCTTTAGCCTCATTCTCTTATCTAAATCTGATTCATTCACATTTTTTCAGAACACTAATTAATGTTGGGACATTGTAATCGGCTATTCACTAAGAAAAGGCCCCGTGGGAATGCAAAGATGTCAGCTCAAGGATGCTCAGGATTTAGGTCTTTGTTGAAGAAGTGACCACTAATGGTTTGGAGGAGGTGACACTGTTGTTGTTCCTGTGACACTGACAGGACAGTGAAGTATTTGTGTCACAGAGCAGTTCATATCTGATAAATGTGGTTCCTGTATCCTCCTCCCTGGCATTTCCTTTGTAGTTGTTTTGTTCCCATGATACACAAGCTGAAAATATGAGAAGAAACAGCTCCTCAAAATTGTTCATCTTCACAGAGGTAAGAAAAAAATAAACAAATATTATCGAAAGAAAATATTAGTGAAATAGTAGTTAGTGAATAATTACACTCAAAGGCCTAAGATTCATGTGTGTTAATGTTTGGCTTTATTTTGTAGCTCTAAGCAGTAACTAATATTACAGAGCTCGTATTTTTACTAGTTGTCATCTACACACTGTAAAAAGTAAAACGGGAATCAACTTTAAAAAAAATGTCTTCAATCAGTCACACATAAAAAAAAAGCAAAAAAAATTATATTCAATGTAATTAATTTGGGTCACTCAACTTTTTTTTTTTTTTATGTCTGACTGATTGAAGAAAACATTTTTAAAAGCTGATTCATGTTTTACTTTTTACAGTGCAGTTCAATATCAAATATAGAAAAAGAACAATGCAGCTTTTTATGCTAAAATGGGCAGATTGTGAAAAGATAAAGCATTTTATTTACCTTTGGTTAATTAAAGTAGTTTGTGTGAAGAAGAATGTTGCGTCACTCAACTAAAACCTCCCAAAAATTCAGGTGAAAGTTGACAAAATCCTACACTGAAACAAGTAAAACATTGAATCAATTTAAAAATGTTTCTTCAATAGGTCACACATAAAAACAATTAGTTGAGTGAACCAAATTAAATGACATTAAATGGATTCATTATTTTATTAAATGTAGTTTAATTTGGTTCACTCAACTAATTATTTTTTATGTGTGACCTATTGAAGAAAAATTTTTAAGTTAATTTAATGTTTTACTTTTTACAGTGTAGGCAGCTGTAAATCTGCAACTAACATGAACTTAAATCATGGGAAAATGTAGTTTTTTTCCAACTTTGAAACTATATTCAACAACTTTTTTTTTTTTTAAGAATTAAAAATATGAATGAGAAAGTAGGCGACACGGTGGTGCAGTGGTTAGCACTCGTGCCTCACAACAAGAAGGACCCGGGTTCGTTTCCCGGGCGATCCTT
>JAQQZY010000010.1:10323610-10336781 GCA_030068375.1 Ostorhinchus rueppellii | reverse complement strand
GGCTCCATGTGACCCCCGTGACCCTAGTGAGGATAAAGCGGGTATAGAAAATGAATGAATGAATGAATGAATGAATGGATTTGTTTAGATTCAGTTTACACTTAATATTCACATTATGTTTGACTTTTTGGAAAAATAAACTTTAAATGTCATATATTTCAGTTACATTTTACTTTAAACTATTACTTCATGTTTATTAGAGCCAAGAATAATTTTTCTGAGTGTTCTTAAATACTTTTTTTTTGGTTGTAAGACATCAGTAAAGTAAGGACCCTCCCCCCTCCAGTCTCCTCAAACATCCTCTCGATAGTATTCCTCCAAAAGCCCAGACATGGACTCAGTCTCTGGGAACATAGTTTGCAGAGTCACGCCAGTCGTCTCATTTTGCTGATCTCTTGTCAAATATTTCCTGTTTAAGTTTTCATACGAAGAACACAGAAGTTCAAGCGGCTTGGGTTTCATATTTACTTTTCACATTTCTTGCCTTCAAAAATACACTGCCCCTGGCCACGGGTGACCTTGCATATCGGTGCCTAAGCCTGTGCGTGAGTACATACTGTATAGGGGTAAGTGTGTGTTTGTTCATGTTCTCAGCAGCCTGTGTCCCGAGAGCTACTTACTATAATACCCTGTCATACTCATCCGGTCATCAATCTCTACCTGACACAGATGGGATGTATCTGCCACTGCTGCTCACTCTGTCTGGATGTGATAATACTCTACATGATATCAGATAATACTCCATTGTTAAAACACGTCTGATTTTTTTTTTTGTAGCAGCGTAAATCACAACACAAACACAAATGAACACTAAGGACAAAGATGCACACATTAATGTTAAACTCATAGATCCTATTTAGCCCGTTTAATGTGGATTGGATCTGGAATTAAGCTCCATGTGTAATTTCAGGGTTAAATTGTGGAACATGGTCGGCTCCTTTATGAGTAGTGGAGAAACACATGTGCCATACAGCGTTGCCACCCATAAATGTAGAGGTAAAAATACTCACAAAGACCTGAGACAGTAGAGAAAATAAACTCCTCCAGGATACCATCCAAATGTACAGCTGAGATAATGACAGGATGGAAGATTCTGGTTTATTATGGCCCAAAAAGCTCTACCAAATACAAGTCAAGAATGCTAACTTTAAGAATTTTTATATCCAGACGCTAATTTCTCATCTTGTTTCGAGTGGGGCGTGGACTTAAATCTAATACGGGCTTTAAAAATGGATTAAATGCAGTGTATGACATGGAAGGATTTAAAAAGATTCTGCTTTTAAAGGGAAAAATACAACTTTTGAGTGTTACAAGTTGATTAGTGAATTAGTTTTGTCATTGCTGATGTACATAACAGGTGTTTTTTTTTTTTCCTTTCTATTGATATTTTTTTTATTTATTTATTTTTTCCTTAGATTTACAAAATGTTTTTCTTTGCTCTTTATATTCGTCAAATGTTTTAGTTCTTTCCTTTTGCTTGAAACAAAACAAATTATAAGACACAACTTCACAATGCTGGCAAAAGAAGGAGCGAATGTGAGGCTTCACTATAAATCTTATTAACTATGAACTCACTTGTTCTGATGGTAGATTCTTTTTGCATAAAAATTACCTGGTTTTAATTGAGTTTTACTTATTTACGGAGTGCCATTTTTTTCCACTGTGTTGCAGATTTTAACAGAACTTTAAGGAATTTCATGCTTTATATTAATTAGAGCTGATTCTGTGTTAGTTATTGTATTTCTCGCATTAACATAACCTGAGGAGCCTGTTCATGTGAGGATTGCTGGTCTGGATCTTCACATTTAATCATCCTTTTCCAATCTGATACTGTTTTATTTCTCTGCTGGATTTTCACAAATGATGCACCTAATGTGATCTGTCCAGGGTGGTGCACGCCTTCACACCACTTCATGAAGCCATAACTGTGTGCCCAGAGGGAGTCTGTTGTAATAGGACGGTGCATTTGAGTGCAGGAAGGGGTTAAACGAGCTAAACCATTTGGGGAAGGCAGGAACCATGCTGGCTCCAATCCCGCCCCCTTTCTCAGCTCTGACCTCACTCTGAAACTTGTTCCCCCTTGTGTATGATACACACAGACACTTGCTCGGTCACATGCCTACACACACGCCTGCTCACTGACGCACACGCTCAGTTGATCACACACACACACACACACACACACACACACACACACATAGGTGTTGTCCAGATCTGTGCACATTCTATGGGGGCACCAGGACTAAAAGAAAACACATACACACTGTGACACACTGGAGCAGGAGAGCAAGTTTGTCCAGGGAAAGGAAAGGAAAGGAAAGGTCTGTTTGCTCTGTGATTAAAGGTATAGCAGCCAGAGGGGAGAGGAGGAAGCTGAGAGGGAAAGGAGAGAGAGCAGACAGAGAGGCGAAGGGGCAGCTATGTTGCGCCACATTTAGACCCAGAGCAAAGAGTACAAGGGAGAGCGATTAAAGGAGCTCTGCTGAGGGTGATGAAAGGCTTTTTCTACTGGCTGCAGTGAAGAGTGCGCAGCTCTCGCAAGAGGAATCCAGGTGCTCAGGAAGGGATAGACTTCCAAATCCATCCGAGGCAGAAAGGCAGATTTCCACAGGGCGTACATGGATTGCATTTCCACGCTCCTCCCGGCTTCTCTGTGGAGCCGCTGGTCCTAGAGCTGGTGTCCGGTCCTGCGAGGTGGTAATGAGAACTCCTGGGAAGCCGTGGAGAACCCGACAGCCTGACAGAGCCAGACAGACGAGGAAGCGGGCCGGGTTTTACAGGGATGAAAGCGGCCCCAAGCTGAGGAGAACCAAGAGAGGGAGAACAGCGGAGCGGCCGAGAAGAGGAGGGTGAGGACGAGTTGTTAAAGAGTAGAAAAGATGAGTGTGCCGACGAACTGTGGGTTCTGTTACTCTGTGGAGCGGAGTATCACTGTGCGGAGTGGGAACATATGGGGATCCCCGTGCGCTGTCAACAGGCCTATTGACATCATACAGAAACGCAGGCGGTAATTAAGAGCCATCTCATTTGTTCTCGCTCAGTCTTTTGTCTTTCTGTCCCCTTTCATCTCAGTTTGTATTGTCTATCACAGCATCACAGCATGAAGCCAGTGTTTATGACAAAATAAGGTCATTACTCTTAAAAATATAGCATTCACTCTGAGTGTGAGTCTCCTGCAGCAATTTTAGACTTTTTTAGTATATGTATTTTTTATAGTATATTTTAGTATAGTATATTACTAGTATATTTTTTAAGTATGTGTTCAGATGTTATATTATTGGAGTAAAACTACTGTCACCAGCCTGTTAGCAGACTTGATGATCTGGATGTCTGACTAAGGGACTGTTATTCAGGTTGAATACAGGTGTTGGTTTTTTTTTTTGGTTTTTTTATATCAATCAATCAATTAATCTTTATTTATATAGCACTTTATAATTCAGTGTAAAAATGGTTAAAATGCAGTGTTTCATGGTGTGGGTCATCATTTATATGGAAGTAAAAGTACTGTGTAGTTTTCAAAATGAATAGCACTTGCAAGAAGCATGTTTTCTTTTGCATGAAATGTTGATTCCTACAAAGCACAACCTCAGAAAACATCATTAACAGATGGAGAATGTAAATGTTTCTGCTACAAATGCAGGTTAAACTGAAGTAACACAAAGCATGTACCATCATCATTGCAGCTTCTGGTTGTTTCTACAAATGCACTTGCACGCGTTATATGCAGAATTTTTCTTCCTCTGGTAAAGCAGTGTGTATGTTACACACATCATGAATTAATCAACTTTTCCCCAGATTTTCCTTGTATTCCTCCTCAGACTCAGCTAATTCATGGTCGTTTAGGTCTTTTTCATTAATTGAGGTTCACCTCTGGCGTTTTATCTTAACTGAGCTGCTGTCTGGGTGTCAGAGATCACATCATTTTTTTGTTGTGTGACTCATGACACCTTTTTTTTTTTTTTTTTTTAACACTGTAATAGACACAAGTTAAAAAGCAAAAGTAAAATGTCACTGAATCTTAGTTCCAATTTTACTGAAGTATTCAAACATCATGCGCTATGATTACAATAACAATTCAATGCTTCCATCCTTACATATTTTAGCAGTGGATTTCCTGCGCTGTTATTTAACTCTTTGTCTTTTATAACTGGATGTCTGACGTTTGTGTACTGCATAATCATTTTTATCTGCAATATTTACAGAAACATTCCTTTGTCCTTATCAGTTTGCCCTTATCAGTTGTTTTTGTTTCATATCTGCATGTACAATTTTTTTTTAAAAATCACATTTCCTTTTGTTGGACTGGGCAGCGTTCCAATCAAAATGTCAAACTCCATGAAAATAATAGCTTTTGAGTATTTTTAAGGATTTAAATAGACATAGTATCCAATGGACTTGACTCCAAATAAGCACCAGCTAAGTTATGTATGAAAACGAAATGTGAAGTTTGACAGTTTAGGAAAGCAGTTTGTAATATACTAGACGTGGCTGTGGGATTAATATTGCATGATGTGTATCAGTACGAATGTTCTCATCGGAAAAGTCCCCCTTAAGTTTTGTAGCTTCACATATAATCCTTGATGCCACAGGGGAGACTGTGAGGGAGGACTCTGGAGATAAAGTCCTGTTTATATTATGCTCCTCTGTCCTTTCTCATGCTGGATATATGTTTATCAGATTTAATGTCAAACAGTTGTGAAGGGGCACCGAAAGGGGATTCATCATTTTGGTTTAATTAATTCATATAAAGACGTTGCTTCTGTTTTTAAAGCCCATGGGTAATGAGAAAAGCATGGACATGTCACTTTCATACTTAGCGCTGCTCAGATTACTTCCACCTGTGGACATAAAACTGTCTGAAAAGCAGTCCTGACATTTTCCCTGCTTCATCTGAGAGCAGTCATCTGTCTTTGTTAAACAAACTCGGTTAATAAGGTGAGTCAGACAGAGGCAGCGAGCAGGGAGCTTTATTTGGGTCGGGGTATTGATCCTCCCTGCGCACAGATGATCAGTCTGTTACAGCTACACCACGGGTTTGTTCAACAGGGGAGTCGTACAAGGGGAGAAGTTGGAGCTAGTTCATCAGACATCTGTTAATATCACAGTGAACAAGAGCAGGTTTTTAGTATTTCTAAAAGTAGAGGGTGTTTTGATCATAAAACTGTACTTATTTAGCATTAAATTATCTAAAAATTACATTACATTACATTTATGCATTTGGCAGACGCTTTTATCCAAAGCGACTTACAAAAAGTCGCTTTGACTTTTTGTAAAATGACTAGGCCTCTTACAATTTGTTGACTTGTTCTCATAGCAAATGTTTCGAATGTTCAAATTCAGGACTGGTAGAGAAACTTTTGTTAGATGTGCCTTTGAGCAAGGCACTAAACAACCCGTTTGCCACCGAGGTGCCTGACCTGGCAGCCCACTGCATCTAGTGTGCAGTATGTGGTGTGTTCCTGCATGTTCAGCTAATGATGGGTTAAATACAGACAGTGTGTGTGTTGCATGCTTGTATATAAAATATATACTGACAAAGGTTATTCTTCATTTCACTGACGTCTGATCATGGTGTCGTATTCCTTGTTGGAGGGAAACCTGATCAACAAAAACCAGCTAAAACATCAGAAGTCTACAATGTGACAGAATCATACTTTTGGTCAGCTGGAATTTTTTTTAAAACTCATTTTATCTCCTTTTTACCCATTTAACACACAAACACAGCACCTAGCATTAGCAATTAGCATTAGCACTTAGCCCGTTAGGAGCCGTCACCTGCCGTTGAAAGCACTCACTGACTAAACTAAAGGTCTCCATCAATCAGGGAATAGGGCTTGGGCGTCATTACTTGCGTGGCCGCCATGTTGGACTCCTCCTTACTTGAACAGCTATAATCACTGTTTATAGACGCAGACGCCGTGTATCTTATTAATGCGAAAAACAGAATCAAATTATCTCAACCATGTGTAACAGCGCAACATGCAAGGCTATTACCTGGGCAGGTATTTACTGTACTTGGAACTATATTCGGACTCATCACAGGCAAAGCACCGCTAGATAGGAGCAAAGTATCCACGCTGGTGTATTTACGGAAGTTGGAGTTTTCAAGTGCTGCGTGAGAACTTTAAATTTTAAATATCTGCTCAGGTAATAGCCTCGTTCAGTTTTGCATTATGATTTGTACTCGTTCTTAACACACTGCTCCAAAGATATATTTAGAAAAAAAATGTAGATGTCTTGGTCACTTTTTTTGGAGGACATGCTAACTGACACCCTTGGTTTACAGCAACTGTGCTAAGCTAAAGCTAAAAGTGCTACTCCCTAAGAAGGACAATGCCTGGATGGATTTCAACAGTTTTTTTTTTTGTTTTTGTTTTTTTCATTGTTCTAACTCTGGGGGTGACTGAGACTGACTTAATTTCATGTTTGGGTGTCTTATTCCTTTAATAATGAGCTACTACAGCTGTCGGTCACTACCAATCTGAAAACAAAACACCTGTGACTGGTTGATTTTTTTCTATCGTCCAAAAACAGTTGAGGGAAGAAGGTAAAATCCTTTTTCTCTTTATGTCTTTTTTTTTTTTCTAAAGCTACAACAGTAATCAAAGTATCCACACATTAAATCAAACATTCTTATTCATTATTACTTGCTGGTGTTTTATAATGTGAACGTGCGTCACTAAATGCAATATAAATCAGACTTTAAAACGTTATTTAATCTGGAAACGTGAGTCATGTTCAACTTCTGTCGGCAGCAGCAGCACAAACGACTGATCCAATACTCTGAGACGTCACAAATTACTTTTGTTTTTGATTTAGAGACCCCATAACAGCAGAAATTACATACTAGGCATTTAAGCTCTAAAGCTTGTAAAATGCATCAGACCTTCTGTGTCTTTTCACTCGTCTTTCTCTTCATAAAGAGAAATAAAATGGCATCCAAAAAGCTGATGTAAGTGCTAACGTATGAAGTCCAGACCTCCTTTTGTGAATATAAAAAACGATCTGCGTGACTGCGTCCTCACATTTAGGAATGAAAAAAGCTAACGACTTGAACCTGTAGGAGGAGGAAGGGTATAAATCTACAGAGTTTGACATCAGACACTGAACACGCTGTCTCGCATGCCTCTTATGTGTGATTTAAAGTCCAATTATCTCAGTTAACCACAGAAGACAATATTCAGATAACAGCAGCCCATTCTCCATAGATGGATATGTAGCAATGTGATGCATGTCTTTCAGTGTCTGTGCGTGCAACAGGTACTGTACAAATTGAAGTGTTGAATACATCTGCTCTTAATACACTCCATACTTTTGTCTTTAGTCTCTAGATGAAATACCAACTGGTGGGTGTTGGTTTTTCTTTTCAATTTGGGGCTTAAATGTATCGCAGATAAGATTCCCTCTGCATTCCTTGGACAGAAACAGATTTGATGTGTTACACTGCATTCATTTATTCTTTAATTTCACTTTTATGATACTGAAATCCAGGTTTTGCCTCTGAAAGCATGTCTGTAGGACACATGAACCCTTCAAGACCTACAACTACAATTATGTTTAACCTTTCCTAGGTGATTTAGCACCATTTATTATTATTATTATTATTATTATTATTATTATTTTAAACTTTATTTATAGACGTTTTCAACATTTATAGAACTTTTCATTTAACAAATAAAACATTTATAATTTCAATTAATGTATTCATGATACAGAGATTGACACTGGACATGATAAACAAAGGCAATACAAACAAGACACATACAATTCAATCAAGACAGTGGATTCTGGTACCATTAAAAGAGGAAAGAAAATAAGAAAATAAACAAAACAAGTCAGCACCATTTATTATCATATTTTCCTCTGCATTTAATATTTTTCACTGAAAATAGGGTATTTTCCTATATTTAATTTACTAATCGTGCAGATAAGAAGTGTAAAATCAAGGGTTATTTTGGTAAACAAATGTTAAAAATGCAGTAAAGTCCAAAAGTGTTCGGCCACCTTTACCTTTGTTGTTTTTGCAGGGTTGAGATGATCACACATATTTATTTTTCATTCTCTTTTCTTCAGATACAACTAGAAAATACAGGAAATATTTGCACAGCCTTAAAAAAAAAAAAAGAACAAAATGGGTTCTAAAGATTGATGTCAGTATTTAGTGTGACCTCTGACCCCATTACAAGGAGAAGCACATACAGTTAGAAACATCTGACGTGTTGAATGACCTGTTACAAAACGTCAGAAAATGAATAATAAATCTCATACCGTCTGAACAATCAATCCAAACAATAAGTACAGCCGCTTTACTTTATAGAAGCTGTTTTTGTCCATGAAACTTGTTTTTACTGCTGAACATACGGCACATATATCCAGATTGTATCTTAATACAGAGACTGAGAAATGCATGAGTGGTCATCAGAACTTTACGAAACCAACAAAGATAAGAGTGGCCTAAGACTTTTGACTAGTGCAGTATTTAATTAAAATAAAACAAGAATCTGCAATTAAAGCCATTTGTCAAACTATATTGATTTTATTCAGGAATTTTGCACAAGATGACAGTGTTTCCATGTTCACTATGAGCTCTATCTATCTATCTATCTATCTATCTATCTATCTATCTATCTATCTATCTATCTATCTATCTATCTATCTATCTTATAAATAAATAAACAAATGGGTCTTATCTGATGAGCATTTTACCTGAATTATTTACACATATTGATCAAATTAATGGATCCAAAACTATTAAACATTTTACATCAGTAGATGTTTTCAGTTGCTGGTGACGGTTCAGGTATTTTTCATGCACAACTTTTACTAGCAATGGGATTTTTGTTGAGTATATCAGAACAGATGATGTGCATTTTCTGTAAAAGTACTGCTCTGGTCCCTCTGGCTCGTATTAGACATCATTAGATTATTACTGACGCATCATTGTTATCACAGCATGTTACTGATGAAACTGGAGCTGGTTTGGACTGTTCCATCTAGTTTTATTTACAGGAACATCCAATAAATCTAAGGGCTCTTCCCATGATTAATTGGAGAAGAAGAAAAGGTCTGATGCACATCTGTTTTTAGTTATTTTAACTTAAATCTTTGATTTCTGCTTATATTGGACCATTTGAACACATGCCGTATTGAAGTGAAACCATGTGAGAAGTTCAGAGGGAAAACCCACTATTTGTTGGAGTTGTTAACAACTCATAGGCAGCAAAAAATGTGACCGGACGATGAACATTTTCATCAACAAAGCTACTTGACTATTATACAAAATACTGGTTGAAATGGATTACATACAGTATGACCTAAACACTGTAAGTGGTTATGGAAAGTAATCTGTTGTGTAGCTGGAAAAGCGGATCCAATGGGCTTGTTCAGATTTTTGTTTACTTGAGAAAAATATAATGAAGTAAAATAAAAAGTAATGCGAACCTATTACACAACTGTTGAACTAAAATCAACAATTAACTGTAATCTAAAGTATTTTTTTTTATCCGCTACTTGAAATCTTCATCTGTCAGACAAATCAATGTGGAAGTAAAATAATAAATAATAAGCAGAATATTTGCATTTTAACCCCTTGAGACCAAAAGCTTCCAGTTATCTAAAATGTTTAATGAGCCTTAATCCTATCAATACATTTCCATAATTTAGATGAAAACCCTTGTAGTTTGATAAATGGCTTTTTTTTTTTTTTTTTGCATTCAGTCAGATACATTTAGCTGAAAACATTTTTTTCTTCAGTTTTTACTTTGATATAGCAATCTTTTATCACCATCTATATAACCAGTCAATACAGTCAAAGCAAATATCTTACTAGGCTGGTCTACAATTTTTAGAGATTAAATATAATCATTTTTAAAGTCACTGTTAAAGGAACAATGAGAATCATTTTATCAGCTCTGTTCTGTTTAGCAGCAGATTCTTAAAACGCAAAAAGAAAGACTATATATGAAACTATCACATGAAAATGATCAGATACGATGAAAATATCAGCTAACCAGCATGTCGCTTGTTTTCCAATAAACTATGTAAGATTGAATGCATTCAGCACATTTTGTATATTTTCAGTGTTTCTCTATAGTTCTATAATTGTCAGTATTTTCCAGTATAAAGTGTTATTACATATATACTGGTTTATGTGCATTTATACAATAGATTTTCAATGTCTTCCACTAGAAAAGCCTGTATAATAATAATAATAATAATAATTGTAATAATAATAATAATGGATTAGATTTTTATAGCGCTTTGAATGAAATGAATATATTGTAATGTATAGACAGTGTTTTGAAGTAGATCTGAGACACACATTCCTTTTGAATAAACCCAATCTCTCATTAATTTTCACAATTTCAAGACATTTTTGCATTTTTGACTTAAATTTCCTTGATAATGTAAAATTAAAAGTTTGGTAAAGTTTCACTATGTTTATTCTGTAGGCATTTTACTTGTAGACCAGTGGAAAATGCAAAGTGCAGAGGACAATTTTAGGATAAATGGTGCAAAATTACGTAGGAAAGGTTAAATGTACAAGTCGATATAAAAGTAGTTAAAGGTTTTTAAAGGTTAAGACATAAAACGACTTAAATATAAATGCTTCACGTCATTGCACTTGGGGGTTCTTTAATAGTATTTATTTTTTTAAAAAGTTGCTGATATTAAAATGACATTAATAAAATGTACAGGAGTACAGATGTGAGGAGTACAAGCTGGTTTCTCTGGTTTTAGAATTAAACGCTCCATTAGTCTGAGCCATGTAACTTCTTTGTGGCTCTTAAACTGTTTATAGCCTGCTTTGTGTCCACAGGCTATTGATTTAATTTCCCTCAACGCTGGCTGCAGACCGCTGAGTGCAAAATGAAGTGGCAATGACATGGAGCATTATGCAAGTCATGACAGCCAGGAACGGGATGGAAAAATCCCTCGGAGCCTGCAGATGATTTCTAAATGAACCACTGACAGCAAATACAAGTAACATACTAGTACGAGCTTTGTTGGGTGTTTGGGAGTGAAACAGTTTGATTTATACTCAGAGTAATTTAATATGAATTAAGAGTCTTACGGAGATGTCAGTTTTGGCAGGTTGTTTGAGAGTGAGGTAACAGTTTGCATTTTTTTTCAGAAACTTAATGCTCTCCCCTGTCAGGTCAATGTGACAGAGGAGGAGAGGAAATCTTTATTTGCACGATTTATCAAAATCTCAATGTGTGAATATTGGACTCGGTTTGATATTTCTGATGCCAAATCCTGTTGAGCTGCTTTTTCATTTTTGTCCGTAAAGTCTTATCTATGCGTTCGTGGTTCGTGCCAGGAGTCGATTATTATCCAAATCTGCCAGGTCACTGCGTTCAGGATCAATTCATCTGTGATTTTAGGTTCATTCGTGAACCTCCTCATTTGCAGAAACAATGGAGTTCAATATTTACTCGTCCTGGCAAAGGCGGGGAGACGTGACAGCCAGAAGACATTTTGTTATAATGAATGTGTCTGAAAGTGTTTCTTAAATCATCAGTGGCTCCCAATGATGGTCTGGACCACAAGGAGCATCATGGACCTTCACCTAAATACCTCAGATGGAGTAAGGGTCCAGACCTCACACAGTTTACACATTTGCATTAGTGGTGGATTTTGGTTTTAGTTTTGATAATTAGTTTTTAATATGTGGGACTGACTAGATTCAGTTTAGTCTCTGTTTAGTTTAATTTACAAGCCTGTTCATCAAATATGCAGATGGGAAACTTCTCCCAGACTAAACAGCTGGTCTTTAGTTTAGTTTCAGATGAAACTGAACTAAGGTTTGGTCCGTGTGTGAAACTCTGTTAGATCATTTCGACTTGTAGACTAATTACATTAGCGCTATCATGGAAAAAATAAATTAAGATGAGATTAAATTAACCCATAAAGACCCACTGTGACTTCTGTCAAAGTTCCCAAATGACTTTTTGTCCATATTTAACATTTAAGTGATTTCAATTCAACTTTATTTGTATGGCCCTATATCACAACAAGGTTGCCTCACAGGGCTTTAATAAAATTAAACAAACAACAGTCAAATAAACAGTAGATAAAGGAGATGGATTAATGTCCTGGGCATCCCCTGTCCTTAGACCCTCCTTCTCAGCAAAGAAAAACTCCAAAAACCCAGTGGGAAAAGGCAAGGCGAGGCAAATTTATTTGTATAGCACATTTCGTGTACAAGACAATTCAAGGTGCTTTACATAAAAACATATAGAAGTCACAGGAGAGGGATAGAAAGTTCAAATGAAAAACATTCATTATCATATTAAAATACCCCGCTGTGTCTGTAAAAAGCAGTTTTCCCAGTGACATGAGTTTGGAACACAAAGAGAGAGAGCCTCTATGTCCAACCCCCCCCCGTCACAGCGTCCCAATCGGTTTCCCATTTTACACTTAGAACATCTTCTAAATGGTTTTTGTTCCGTATGGTGTACAAAATACTAAAAAAGCCTTCTCAATTTTTCTTTGTGGTTGTTGGTGAAAAAAATTTCCAAAAACACCTTTCTCTGTGAATTTCTTCAGTGACACCAACTTTAAGTCTATTATAAACTTAAAGTATATTCTAGTTGTAGAGAAAGAGAAACCTCGTGGAGAAACACAGTGAAGGATTTACCACCATATAATATAATATTACCCTCTCTCTCTCTCTCTCTCTCTCTCTCTCTCTCTCTCTCTCTCTCTCTCTGTATATGTATATATATATATATATATAATTTTTTGTGTGAAAATTAGGTATTTTTCTACATTTAATTTACTGGTCATACTTTAATCATCATGATGAGATTACATTTGAGGGTTATTGTATCAAAAACAGGGAAATCTTAAGACAAAATTTACATTTCAACAAAAATATTATTATTTGATCATAAACCCACTGTGTCCATCCACTGTCATTGATCAGACTCCATGGGTTTTACTGGTGAGTCAATATTGTAGAAGATGATGGTGTTTCCATGGTAACTACAGAGCCTCTGAACATCCAAATGGGTCATATCTGATGAGCATGAAAAGATAACAAACTATATTTTACACCAGTTATTGACATGTATTGACAGAATTAAGGCAACACGGTGGTGCAGTGGTTAGCACACGTGCCTCACAGCAAGAAGGACCCGGGTTCGATTCCCGGGCGATCCTTGGG
>JAQQZY010000010.1:10272039-10289206 GCA_030068375.1 Ostorhinchus rueppellii | reverse complement strand
TGGAGATGGAGCTGAGCTGGGAAATTTTCCGCAGAGGCCTCCTGTGCGTTTTCCTGACTCATTTTGAGAAAGCCCGCAGATATAACATTCTGACACCTCTACAAACCTGTAGACAGCGCCAGAATACCACCATGCCATGGCACCTTTAAAGTACATCAGGGTGACCCAAAAGCAAAGTGTTCTTGAGGAACAATGAGATCTCTGCACGCTTTTTAGATGGCTAGACACCCGGTAAGTAAATATGATGATCTGTGTGGCACCTCTTAAAACCAGTGTCACAAAGTGGTTTTACAATACCAATCAGGGTTCAGAAAGCAGCACAGCACAACCACTGCTGCCATTAAAGTGTTAAATGATGTCATTGAGGCTTTGGATGATGAAAAATATTGTGCAGCCTTATTCATAGACTTGTCAAAAGCCTTTGACACAGTCGATCATGACCTGCTTGTGAACAGGCTATTTAATATCGGCTTGTCAAGCCAGGCTGAAGGGTGGTTTAGAAACTATTTGACAGCAAGAATTCAATGTGTCCATACTGCTGGGCTCTGCTCTTCACCTCTTCCCATCTCAAAGGGTGTTCCCCAAGGCTCAACATTAGGACCGCTATTGTTTACCATCGTTGTTAACAATCTAGGTCAAGATATTTCAAACTGTAAGTATCATTTATATGCTGATGACACAGTTCTGTATTGTTCATCTCACTCATTGATGCAAACCATCAATTTTCTACAATCTGCTTTTGGCAAGTTGCAGTTACATCTTATTATGTTGAAAATGGTTCTGAATGAGAGTAAAACTAAAGTGATGTTCTTCTCTGGTGGTAAAGCATTACCTGCCAACCTCCCCAAAATCACCACAGCTCATGGGGTGGAAATTGAAATAGTGATCTCAAACAAGTATCTGGGTGTCACCATTTACAATAACCTGTCATTTAAGGAGCACATTGACAGTCTTGTTTTTAAGTGCAAACATAAATTGGGATTCTTCTTTAGAAACAAGTCCTGTTTTTCTTGCCAGGTCAGAGATCATTTAATCTCCACAACTTTTTTTTTTTACCTCTACTGGACTATGGTGACATACTATTTATGAATGCACCTGAGAAGTATTTAAAGAAACTGGACTCAGTGTATCACTGTGCTTTACGTTTTATTAGTGGTTGTGGATACGGTGTCCATCACTGTCTATTATATGCTGCTTCCAATCGTCCTTCCTTGTCTGTCCGCAGACACTCACACCTGCTACTCTTTATATACAAATCTGTTCTTCAGCTGCTTCCCTCCTACTTGACCACATATTTGATCAGGTCAAGTATCGACCATGGACTCCGATCACAGGATTTTATTCAAATGTTTGTTCCCAGAGTCAGGACAGAACTGGGTAAGACAGCTTTTAAATATACCGCCCCCTCTACATGGAATAGTCTCTAAACGGAGTTGAGACTAACAGAACTGGTGACAGTTGGTGAATTTAAGACTCTGTTAAAGGACCAGGAAAGGGTTGCTCTCGGGCATTATCACTGTTTTATATCTTGAGTGTTTCTTACTTTGCTCTGAACTACTGTCTCCAGAACGACTTGGTTTGAATGTATTGATGTATGAATGGAATTGTTGTTTTATTATGTAACACTGTACGCCGCTGCCATGCCAGGTCCGTCTTGAAAAACAGAGTTCAAATCTCAATGAGGCTTTTATCTAGTTAAATAAAGGATATAAATAAATAAATAAATAAATAAAACAAAGGGAAGCATACGATGACATGCACTGTAGACATAAAACAAAAGTCAAGATCCATTTTCAGCTATGATTTGAAGCCTGTCTCTCTGGGGTGGAAGACTCCATGACCTAGAGCAACAAATGAGTAATAATTCATCCACTCGGGGAACATCAGCTGTCATATAGCTGACAATAATAATAAAGACAAATACAGCATTCGGTACAATACACTACAGAGTGAATGAGTGGCGCATTATACTAAAAATAAAACTGAAAAATCAAAGTATGATAACACTAAATACACTGCAAATGGTTAATGTTTGCAGAGCGGCTATTTGCAAGATGCATCATTTGATAGATTTTCTCTATACAGCATGACAAAGACAAGACAAAGAGGTGAACATCAACACATTCTGATATCAATATTTGTTGTCAATATTTCTGGAATAACTATTGCTCATTTCACACCATTAGATACTGTGTTGTGTCCACCTGTTGTCTATCTGTTGTTTCTTAGCTATGTTTAAGGACTGAATGAAATGGAAATGTTGTGTTTTCACAAGCAGTCATCAGAAATCTGTAAGTGAATATAAAGCTGAATAAACTGGGAATTATCCTATTTTAATGATAAAGCAGATGGCATAGAAACATGAGCAGAGTATGAATTGTTTATTTGTACTCTATTCTATATTATTTGTTCACTAGAGCTGTGTACGAACAAGAATGTCAGGTACATTATGATACAGGGGCAGTGTGTGATCTGAATTTACTTTTGTTGCGCACACTGCCAGTAGGGGTTTAAAGGACATAAAATGAACCACTGCTGCATGTTTTCATCAATATTATTACATGTGTATTTTTTTTAGAATTCATACTGTATCACAAACTACAGTATTGTGATTCTGAATACCCTTTTCTTCCATCACTAGTTCAGTGGGATGAACCAGTAACATGGCTATCATATTTTAACATGGCCTGTGTTTTGCCTGCAAGGCTGTTGTTGGAATTTTACGTCAAAATATTTTGGGTTATCTCCACTCTATCACATTCATAGTTACAGTTGATGTACTCACAGTTGTGGTACATGATGTACTGCTTTTATTTTTGGCTATATGAATGAAATCCCCCTCCCCATCTCGAGTCCATTCAAAGTATTTCCTTCATATCTTCTTCAAACTTGGTGCACATGGTGTACCTCACAACCTCCGCCCCCAAGACATTCAGCTCCACCCACTTTGTGGGTCTCCCAGCCAATGGGCAGCCACTGTCTCTCCATGCCTCTGCTGCAGCAGGGACTGGATTTGCTGCTATTCTTAGATATTTTCAGTAGAAGGCGGGGATTAGAGTTCCTCGTTCTGCCTCTGTTTACACTCAGCAGAGCAGGCAGTAACAGAGTAAATGAGGGAGAGTCAGAGGAGCGAGGGAGTGCAGCTGCTCTGCCTTGCATCCTCGCATCCCACAGTGATGCTTCCACTGTCGTCCTCTTCTGTGGA
This sequence comes from Ostorhinchus rueppellii, assembly GCA_030068375.1. Lineage (NCBI taxonomy): Eukaryota > Metazoa > Chordata > Actinopteri > Kurtiformes > Apogonidae > Ostorhinchus > Ostorhinchus rueppellii. The sequence goes on along the minus strand of JAQQZY010000010.1, from coordinate 10,286,001 downwards.
CCTCGAAGGCTTTTTTCTCCCTCCAGTTCAGCTCATACCCTTCCAGACCTGTACCCAGTGGACTGTCTGCTTGCAGTGGATTTTGCTCAGGCAAGCAGCATAGGAGCGCGCAGTGTGCAGACTGTCCTTCTTTGGCGAGCAGACTGAAAGCCCAGCTCTCTCACTCAGTTTTGTTTTGCACTCATGCTTCACTTTACGCTGAGATGCCAGAAGTGAATCATTTCATCTCCGTGCCGTGGATGTTCATTCAGGTAAGGAGGCAAAGGGATGAATTGAGTGAGGAGATGAGAGGCTCGTGGTTCACATGTTCCTTCTTTTATGAATGAGTGTTGATCTGTTCTTCTGCTGCTACAGATAATGGACATTACTTAAAACTCTGTGCATCCTTAAATTAGATTTGTGGTTTGTTAACTCAATGAATATGATCCACATGCATAATGTGTGCAGGCTTGTGAGTAAAGTGAGCCATGCGCTTCCCTCTGTCCAATCATCAGCCTCTGCACTGCCTGTGACGTGACACTCACTCACAAGCACATGCAAATGCATGCCTCAGAAATGGAGTGCAGTATTTGATAGTGATGCCATTATGGGTATAGGGGTTTGTACATGTGCTTTTTTTTTTTCACAATGATCATTGTGTTTAGATTTGAGAGAACGTCTTTTTGATGCATTTTGTTGCTGTTGCATATAAGTGAGGTATTAAGCAAGTGTTTAGGAGTTTCTTTCACAAATGCAGACTCTAAGGCTTGAATTCCATTAAAGAATGGCAAGAATCTCACATTAAATGGATCTAATGTCAGTGTTGAGTCTTCTTAATGTATCTGTTGGATCATACAAATAGATGGTCATTTAATTCGGTTCTGGATCCAACACCCTGACTTCAGTGGCTGTTTATCATCGATCTAATCAGGGGTCAGTTTCAGAGAGTCGGACTCAGGCTTAGATCTCACTAACTTCAGATAGACATCAAAATGTGTCAGTTCTAAAGTAGGATTAACTGAACTAGCAAACACAGCAAACCACTCGGCTCAGATCACTGCAGTAGACATTGTTATCATCAGGAAGACTTCATTTACTGATGGTGAAAGAGAAACACTGTGTTTGCTGTTTGTGTGATCTTTAAAATATTTCTCTTATTTCTTGTTCCACAATTATGAAACCACAAACCACCAATTATGAGATGTCTTCTCCTTTTTATCAGATGGTCTTCCTGTTTAGTATAACTCCCTGTTACCATGGAAACAAAGGTAGCATTTCCAACTTGTTTGCTGCAAAAAGATAAAGTGTTAAACTTACTTCAGTCTGAATAAGAATACTGAATGACATATAAGCAGGAGAATCAATGGCACTGAGGAAGCATACATCAATGAATCACTGCTCATACAAACACCTTTCATGGCATGATTCTTTACTTTGTACCAATGAGAAACGAACAGATGTTTGTTTTTCAGACCTTTTGAGTTGTTCGGTCTTCATGTTTTTCTGATGCATGTATGTTTTCATTCTTCTGCAGTTCAAGAGGATGCTGAACCGAGAGCTCACTCAGCTGTCAGAAACCAGCCGTTCAGGGAACCAGGTGTCAGAGTTCATCTCAAGCACCTTCCTGGGTAAAACACCTCAACTTTGTGCAATAAACATGTTGCAGAGGAGCAGATTCTATTCGAAGGAACTGTCAAATTATGTTTTAAGTAGAGCTGAGACCTGAAAAAAGGAACAAAATTGCAACACGACTATGTGCAATATCTATTTCTTTCAATATAACCACTCTTATTACACACAGTTCACTGTACATTAAAGTCATTTTTCATTTAATCAGTGCGTAGGAGGTCAGATAAAATCAAAATGATGGAGAACAACTGGATATTCAGATGCTTTCTTTCTTTGTCTCACAGAGAAACAACATGACATGGACATCATGTCTCCACCCACCAAAGAGAAGGACAAGAAGAAGCGTCCCATGTTCCAGATCAGTGGTGTGAAGAAGGCGACCCACAGCCCTAGCCTCGCCCCCTCTACAATCCCACGCTTTGGGGTCAACACCACCCAGGAGGGACCTCTGGCCAAGGTACGAGGACTGGTTCCTAACCAGTCTCCTCAGGTTTACCCCAGTAGCTTCATGTTGTAAAACTCTAAATATGATCTCTTGTCCAATGGCAGGAGTTGGAGGACATAAACAGATGGGGAATCGACATCTTTAAAGTCTCTGAATATTCGGGGAATCGGGCGCTGACGGTCACCATGTACACTATTTTTCAGGTGAGTTTTCAAGTTTTCAATTTAATGAGTGTTTAAACAGTATAGCACCTTTATAACAAACAAACCGGAGTGTGAGCAACTGTAGAATATGTTGTTGTATGTCTAAAATTGCCAACACATAAAACTAATCTTGACCCGGGTGTTGGAACATGTAATTATACCAATCTCACAATACTTTTAAACTTTAAAAAAAGCATTTTATGTGGGTTGTGTTTTATCTAATAGGGGTACATTTCATCTGTGTCCAGTTATAGGTGTTTATATATAAATATGCATGGTTTTTAAATATAGAGGATGTACTGTATAATTATAGCAGAAACATTACCTGGGGAACTCACTTTTATTAAAATGCTGTGATGTACAGTTTAGCTGCAGATAACTTTTACTCAACCATTCTGGTGTTGATAAATGACTGACCTTTCCCATAATTAACCTTCTACTTTGTGCTTTTCTGCGCTGCTGCAGGAACGAGATCTGCTGAAGTCCTTTAAAATTCCACCAGACACATTTATTACCTTCATGATGACTTTAGAGGATCATTATCATGCCGATGTAGCTTACCACAACAACATCCACGCTGCAGACGTGGTCCAGTCCACACATGTGTTGCTGTCTACACCTGCACTAGAGGTAAATGATGACTCTAATGCTAAGTTATAGCAGAAAAGTCAGATATGTACATATGCTTACATTCCCGTTTGTGTCGTTGAAGGCTGTGTTTACTGATCTGGAGATCCTCGCCGCCCTGTTTGCCAGCGCCATCCATGATGTGGATCACCCTGGAGTTTCCAACCAGTTTCTCATCAACACCAGTGAGTTATAAAGGGATTATGTGAATATTCATGGGTGTCGAGTGTGGATGAATTATCTGCAACTATATTTGCAGAAATTGGTTTCTTCGCCTATTTTTGCAAAAGAAGAAAATGTTTACCTTTTTTCTTTCAGACTCGGAGCTCGCCCTGATGTACAATGACTCGTCAGTGCTGGAGAATCATCACCTGGCTGTTGGCTTTAAGCTGCTGCAGGAAGAAAACTGTGATATTTTCCAGAATCTCACCAAAAAACAGAAACAGTCGCTACGCAAAATGGTCATCGACATGGTAAGACGCCTCACAGATTTGACGATATACTTTGGCGATCTGACGGTATTCTTACTTCTCAGTTTATGACTAGTAAACATGTTTAAAATGTTCCCACCTCTAGGTACTGGCCACAGATATGTCTAAACACATGAACCTACTAGCAGACCTGAAAACCATGGTGGAGACCAAGAAAGTCACCAGTCTGGGAGTCCTACTGCTGGACAATTATTCAGACCGCATACAGGTTAGTTCAATTCATGTTTCATACTATTCTGATTTCTTATGTCGATGCATTCCAACCTAAAATGGAACAAATGAATGGAAAAGCTATATTAACTCAATACCATTTAATTCCCCTTTATACTGTGCTTCTACAGACCATATCTCCAGTATTGCACTTTTGATGACTATGACAGCTTTAGTTACTTTTTAGATTAGTTTTTCTTCCTCTTCCTGTCTAGTGAAAGTCTCCAAAAGTGATTTTTTTTTTTTTTTAATGTTTGGGATTTGGGTCCAAATGGGTAAAATGAGCTCAACCTTAAATATCTACTGCAGTAACATGATTGCAGCACTCATACTAAACAAAAAAACCCCATATATTTACCCCACCCCCCGAAGCGGAGGCCTGGGGTATTGTTTTTGGTTCAGTTTGTTTTGTTTTGTCGGTTGTTAACACTCTAGCAGCAAAACTATTAGTTGAATTCATACCAAACTGTGTTTCTAGATTGCCAGTGACCCAGAATCAAACTGTTTACATTTGGGAAAAGTAGGTCAAAGTTTCTTTTTTTTTTTTAATGAGTTTTTAAAATCTTTTTTCCCCCATTTACTTATAAAATTCCAAATGTCTGTAGCAGCAAAACTATTGGTTGAATTCATACCAAATTGGGTTTATAGATTGTCAGTGACCCAGAATAGATGTGATTACATTTTGGGAAGTGTTGGTCAAAGTTCACATTTTTAATGAATTTTTAAATTATTTTCCTCCTATATCTTATAAGGGGGGGGGGTCAATTTTGTTTTAATTTGCTTCAAACTTGGCACATACATAGAAGGCGGTTGATATGCTGACATCACCACACACATAGACATGATGACATCAGCTGGACTGATGCCAAAATAAGCTTCAATATGTGTGAGGGGCGGGGTTTGTTGTGCCTGGAACCACTTGTTTTTCCTAATTTCATTGTACACACAATGACAAGAAGGGTTATTCTATTCTATTCTATTCTATTCTATTCTATTCTATTCTATTCTATTACCTTATGTATATTTTTCTAAACTTTATTAAGTTGTTGATTGGACTACTTGCTTACATGGGATATTTTCAGTGAGCTAATATCAAAATAAAGGATGTGAATATTTGTGTCAGCAGTTTGTTTGTGTTTCCTGTCTGTAGGTCCTTCAGAACATGGTTCACTGTGCAGATCTGAGTAACCCCACTAAACCCCTGGAGCTGTACCGGCAGTGGACGGACCGCATCATGGTGGAGTTCTTCACTCAGGGGGACAGAGAGCGGGACAAGGGCATGGAGATCAGCCCCATGTGTGACAAACATAACGCCTCCATAGAGAAAAACCAGGTAAAGGCTTTGTACAGCTGTGACCCAAGGCTATACAGGTGTGCTAGTTCCGTTCATTTTAGCTCGTTGAATTTGTCCTTGGTTTTTGTATGAAATTAAATGACAAAGATGATTTTTTTTTCATAAGTCTAATTCTGTACTTTTTTCAAACTTAGTTTTTATTTTGTTAATAGGTTTTGAGTGAAGTTGCATTCATGTTACAAATCATGCACTAAAGGGTGTAACTCAGAATAATGTGAGTAGTGTTAAAACTGTTTTTAATGATAACTATGATTTCTTCTTCCAAGGTGGGTTTTATCGACTACATTGTTCATCCTCTTTGGGAGACGTGGGCCGATCTTGTCCACCCAGATGCTCAGGAGATACTGGACACACTGGAGGATAACAGAGAGTGGTACCAGAGCATGATCCCTCACAGCCCCTCACCAAACCCAGAAGGCCGCGAGGAGGCGGCTCGTTCTGGTGAAGCCTCTGCACTCGCTGGGGGAGGAAACTCCACCTCAGCCGACAAGTTCCAGTTCGAGCTAACCTTGGAAGAAGAAGGCGAGTTTGATACAGAGAGTCCGCCTGAAGAAGAGGAGCTCTCCAGAACTGATTCGACTCACCTGCTTCCACACATGCTCAGTGCTGATGCAGGCAGGACGTTTTCTTTAGACTTTGACCAACAAATGGCAGAAGATGGCGAAACGGTGCGAGAAGGCGTTTCTGAGGTAGCACCCTTCAGAATGGGCACATAGCATTAAGTCAGAAGTTGTTTCCTTTTGGCCTTTTTTTGTTTCTTCTTGATTTCGGTGCCTCATCCTCCGTCACACCCCTTCTTCCACTCCCAACCAAACACCACCACCTCTGGTTTCTGTGGACAGGACGAGTGGAATACGGGAGTGCATGTGGATGTGGAAGGGTGTTAAAGTCTGCAATTTTACACAGCAGTCACTTGCACTGGAGAGAGACAAACAGACTGAGCCACTGTTCCAGAAGAGGAGAGGAAACCTAGTTTCTGACCAGTCCCTTGTACTCTGTGTCTCAGTCAGACAACTGTGGATAAAGCTCTACAGGGACATGAGAGGTTCAAGAAGAACTTCTCCTTTTACCAGCCAACCTAAGGTCTACTACAGTATAACTAATGACAGAACTGTCTTCCTCTTTAAGAGTATTCGGGAAGGAAGTACAAGAGTCAACGATGACGCAGGCTTCTTAGAAACCTTGCCAAATTCTGCAGGGACAATGCAGATCTGCCTGCTGTTTTTAGGCTTTTTATTAGTTTTTTTTGTCATTTTGTTGTCTCTTATTTAGTTCATGCATAGTAAAGCAGTAAATGAAGATACAGTATACACATAGTCGATGCAATTTAAGACACACAACTGCAGAAATAAACAGGATGGGGCTATGCATAACTTTTATGCAGGAGATTTTACATGTAGCAGACATTTTCAGTGACTTGGTCACTGTTATTTGAAATGAAGCACTGCTTCGTGGTGTTTCACAGTCCACTAGCGATCTTAATGATTCAATAGTGCATAATACTATTTTGAGGTTCATTTTCATCGTCATTCTCCCAAACTACTATATTCTGAGCAAGTAAACTGAGCAAGAGTCAGTTTGGTGTTAGTGAAATTCATTCAAAGCAGTGTGGACTGTGCACATGGTGCCCCCTAGTGTTGACAAGAGAAACTGCAGCTCTGTCACAGGAGGCCAAAGATAATAAATACATAACATTAAAATGATTTAACTCTAAGACTACCCAAAATATCAGTTCAAATTTAGTTACTTCTTTTCTTTTTTATTCAAACTCAATACTTGTTCTTTATGTTTTGGCACCCTTTTTATCAGTTTGCCTTCAAGTTTAGCACTTTAGAGTTTTGTTCATAGCTGGCCCTCATTGTGTTTTAAGGGCTTGAGCCAAAACATGAACACATTGGAGACAGTTGACTGAAGAGACTTTGTCGTTGGCTGTCAGGCTACCAGCACAGACATGTAAACACCTCATGTAAATACATGAACACAACCAGACAGCTACGAATAATACTAATCACTAAAACCTCATTACTCAGGGTTCCTACAAAATATAAGGGGGGGAGCAAAATGGGTGGAGAAATGCTTGTTTCCAGACTACTGACGCAAAAACAAACTGATCACACAAGCAGGTTTGGGAGCAATATTTCCCACTTTGATCAGATAAATCACAAGACCTGACAGCAAATAATGAACCTGTACAAAATCAGAATGTAACATCCATGTTCATAGCTGGACACAGTACACAAATATGTAGGTGTTTGTAGTTAAATATGGTCTAAAATTATGCAACCGAAAGTGTGTAGGAACCCTGGTCTTTATAGTAGTCAAACAGCTTCAAGTACAGTTATTAGTAACTTACACTTGGCTAAATTACTGAACAGAGAAGAGATTAGAGGAGTTGGAAAGAAGGATGTTAGCATCAGTGTAACTGTAAAAACCCAGGAGGTTACCCAGAGACACCATCCTGTGCCAAATTTTTTTTTTTATCTTTTTCCTCTCATTGATCAATATTTCACTCTTCACAGGGACATAGTCAATGACAAAACAAGTGCCAAGCAAGCATGACACAACCCGTACTGTAATTTCCATTTTGCCACTGGCTACTTTCCATCAGTGACTGATAAAGTTGGTTGATTGTAGCACCCTGTGTGCCAATCTGACCCTACAGTGTCTGTTTCTTTTTTAATAACTCTTGCTACAGCAGTAACTGAAACTGATATTGTCTTAAAACAGTGATGTGTTTGTGTGTGACTGAATGACTGGGGTGATTTTTTTTTTTTTTTTGGTTTTGATGTACGTATTTACTAAGAAAAACCAAAGCACTTTGTATTGTACTTTTACAGTCCTGCACTTCCAGTACAGTTGAATACAGTGGCTGTTTCACTGTCTTTCTATTGGCAAGCGAGCTTTGTGGTTGATTTCAGTTAAAAACAGGCTCGACCACTAGATCTCTTGCACTGCAAAAAAGAAACCTTACCCAAGTTATAAAAGCCTTGTCTCTGGCAGTCTTCTCAAGAATGTTTTTAATTAGAAAAATAATCTCATTTTGATAAAATATACCTAACTTTGTCATAAGATATCAGCTAGCACTGAGCTAGATTTAACAAATGCCATGCTAAGACAGCGGTTTAATATCCCAGCAGAGGAATAAGATCCTTTTCCTTACTATAAGAGACCATTCACACGATGTGTCAAGTTACCAATATGTAGTCTCTTGAATGACTCTTTTCATTGCTTGTAAAAAGCACAATTTACTTAAATTACGGCATTTTCTTATTGGGTCTATTATAATTGTTCAGTGGCTTCACTTTTATTCTAATAGCCAAACAAAGTTAAGACAATTTGGTTTTATTTTAGAATATCTGTTATCTGTTTCTTTCTAGTCGGACTGTTTTTGCAGTGTAAAGGTTGGACGTTGGAGTAGTTTGTTTCTTTTTTATAATTGACTGTACAGAACTGTTGTTGAAATGCATGATATTGGCTGCAAGATCCAAACAATATGAAGAGTATATACAATACTTGGCCTGTGGAGAAACGTGTTTATTTTATTACAAAAAAAAATGAGTAAATTGTTTTATTGTGTGAACGTAATTTTCTTTTTTTCTATTTTGACGCCTTATTTTCAACCTTGGGATTTTCTTTGGTCATACATGTGTTCACTGACATGCTGGAGTCAAACGTGCAATCCTTTCTGTAGCTCAAACACTCAAGGATGCCTTCAACACTAAGGACTATTTACCAACAACTTAACCAGCACAAAATGCAAAGATTCAGGCTGTTTTAGGCGCGTCACTAAGTGTTTTGTTTTTGTACATTCTCCTCATTGTGCTTCATGTACAGTTTATTTATTATTTCTATGTTATCTGTCAGATCGGAACACTAGACTTTTTTTTTTTATTAGTCTGATGTGTAGTACTTGTGTAGTTTGATATGTGAGAAAGTCTAACGGGACAGATTTCAACCATTACTCAGCTTTTTTTCCTCTTCATTTCTTCATGTCTGCAGATAACATAGGTAGAAAAATATATTCTTTCACTCTTTTTCTTGCTGTAAAAATAGTCAACTCACACATTTCTCTCTTGGTTTTCAGAAGCATCTTTCCTTGCTTTCATGTTTCCACTGATCAGGTCATCTGTCTTTGTTTTCACAAGTCATAGTGGTGATGATATAGTCATACAGCGTCAACAGTCATTATGGATCAGTATTTCTTTTCTTAGATTTTCTAAATATGGGTCAAGACTTTGCAGCTTTGACAATCTAAACTCTGCTGTTTAACTGTGGGTGTTTGCCCTCTATTCAACTAGAACTGTATGCCTTGCCAATAAAGGAAAAACTCTTCACTCCTTCATGTTTTTCTCTGTTTTTATGACAATCCTTAAGATTTATTTATTATTCATTTAGATATGGCATTCAATAACAAGTCACAGCTGATGCAAAGAACAATCTGATCATGTTTATTACAACCAATTATGGAATTGCAGAAAATATTTAATCCTGAACACTTCCAAAGTAAAACATTAATATTATGGTGTTTAAAAAATACATCTAAACTTATTTTCTTTACCTTATTCAAACTCTGAAAAGACCATGTCATTTTTTGCAAATAAATACTGTAAATTATACAGTTTTTATTCACAGTATGAGGAATATTGGCATGATTTTTGAGAATAAATGTATACATTTACAAAATAAATAATGAAACTATCTCAAATTTTTCAAACACAGTAAAATACCACAATAATAAATATTATCCAATAATAAGACAATAATATACATGGCATATTTAATACGTCCTTTTTTATATACCTAACCATTATGTTTAGTGAATTCCTCCACAGAAATGTCACTCACGTAGCCTATTATAAGTCAAAGATAACAGATTACATGTTTATTATCAATAAAACGGATTAAATCGTTCAACAATTCATACAATGAAAGAGGGCGGGGTTCTGAGTGGATGCTCTTCTATGATTGGTCAATATTCCTGCCTATCATTCTTACACCACGTTTGTTCCCTCTTACGCCGGAGCTGTCAATCAAGGGGCGCAGGAGCTACTGCAGGTGCAGAGCAGTGCACTGAGGCTAGCCACCGCAGCGAAGCCGAGGATAAAACACACACTGCAAGGTAAACACTGCATTTATTTGCTATTATGGGGGCTGAGAAAAGCGTGAAAAAAAGCAACAGATAGCATATGTGTAATTTATCGCTTGTCGGATGCTGATTTTGACTGAAATTTTAATCGTAATGAAGGAAGAGTAACCTTCATTTGACATAGCTGAGATGCTTAGCTAGCTCCTGCTGCCACTAGTAAATACTGATAACGGTTAAATATGTAGGCGTTAAATGGAGCATTATCATATATGTATTAGAAAGCTTTTTTTGTTTTTTGTTTTTTTTACCAAACGCTCAGTTGACGGTTGCTTTGCATCATGTCGCCTTGCATCGTGTTCATGTCTATTCGCCTCCAGCTCATGGTCCGTTTCAGTCAGATCAGTGTAAGCTAACGCTGGATAAGCTCGGATCCATGATGATGTGTTTGGGTTCCGTCAATCAGGGACATGTTGTGTTCAAAGACAGTTACATTACAGCCGTTGACAGCGTGTATGTTGTCGTGTATATGTGTAAATTCACTGTGGCCTACAAGGCAAATGCTGACCAACCATATGGTCATTCATAATTGGCCAGAGTTTCCCTGCCTTCCCTGGATGGGAAGGGATCGGCAGTTTAACCGATGCTTAGCCCGTTAAGCCCCGGTACTTCCGTCCTCTTATCTCGCGTTGGTGTGCATTCTACGTCTGGACAGTATTATTGACATGAGGAGGTGGAGAGCAGTCAGGTATTGACACAACCTCCAGGCTAAACGACTTCAGCATCTAAAGACGTGAGAGTCTGTGTTTCTTCTGTTCAACAGAAGATACTGACTTTTATCTCTGATCAAAGGCTGTTATTTGGATACTGTGTATCTACAGCAAGAAAATAGGACCGGATTCATTAAGGTGACAGTTCACAAACATAGTCTGGCTTATTTTAACCCTCAAAGTATTTAATAATTTTCTATATTTAGCCACTTTAAGTGATTCATCACCATTAAACTGTTTTCCTTGCATTTCAGAATAGAATAGAATAGAGAAGAAAAGCCTTTTTGTTATTGTGCACATGATTGCACAATGAAATTGGTGTAGGATAACACAGATGCAAATGTAAACACATAATACAATAAAGAAAATATCAATAAATAAAATGAAATATTAAAAGTATGAGCAGCCAAAGCAGTCCCATGATTACACTGGTCTGAGTAAAACACCTGCAGAATAAAAGTAGTGAAACTTTACCAAGTTTGAATCACTGATGAGGCCACAAGCCAAAACCCCTTGGTCTAAAATGAGAGAGAAATAATAAAGTTGTTCTGTTCAGCAAGTGCAACAAGGAAAAATAGCAAGATTTGAACAAGTATTCCGATTGCACTTACATGTAATCTGTCTTGCATTACATTATATATTATATCAAAATCAGCACTGAATTAAAACATTTATTTGGAAACAAAAGAAATGGAAGCTATCGGAAATGAATTTGTCCCACACATGGACAAAAAACTAATGATGAAATAAACTGAACTTCTTTTCTTCTTTTGCAAGTGATGTGTATCTTTCTTCTGGATTCAGGAGAGCTCTAAAAATTTAGCTTAAAGTATTATTGTTAATTCATTTTAGCTTAATTTCCAAGTTTGGAAATTACTCAGAAAGTAAACCAATATAAGAATGTATTTTCTATTGATGAAAATGCCCAAATATCCACATCATATATTACTTTAAGTAACTAGTAATCTGTAACCTGTTCTGTTTCACAAGGAAATTTCACAACACTTCTCCTAAAACTCACATCACAATAGTGGGTGGAAACGGAAAGAAATGTACGTTGTTGTTTTGTTTTGTTTTTTTCTCCCCAGTTAACAGTTGTGATAGATTTATTACAATTTTGACCAAAATTTGATGTTTATTTAACAAACCCTGTGTGAATTGTTACAGCTTAAGTAGTCAGGTAAACCTGAGCTCCACTTGTGTAGAAATTCACAAGATTACATCAGACTACAACAGTGTGAGCAGCGTCTTTTCAATACCAGTATCTGTGTGACCATATTCACAACATCGCCACAGAAACGGAACATGAATTCTGCACTGCATAATAAGTAGAACTGTGACTATTCACATATTCAGTTAGGATGTCCAATGACGTGGTGCACTTTTTAGTCAACAAACTTCAGATACTGAACAACTTAACTTGGCAATAACCAAACTTAACATTGTACTTAGTCTGTGACAACTAATACAGGATGCCTATGTAATGAAATGTTTCCTCAGTAACATAGTATTGAGCATGAGTCCAAGCCCAAAATTAGCTTTGTTGGTTTAGTACAGTTATAATGACCACATATTACCATTTCTCAGTCTCTACATTAACATCTAATCTATATGTGAAGTATGTACAGCAGTAAAAACAAGTTTCAGTGAACTAAACCAACTTCTATAAACCAAAGTGGTTGTATTTAGGGTGACCTCCCTTTGAACTTAACATCTCTTTAACCCTTTTGTGCAGACAATATGAGATTAATTACAATAATCTCCCAGATAGATAGATAGATAGATACTTTATTGATTTCCAAGAGAAATTTGCTATTTTTTTTCTACCAAGTTTCACACACCAGTCCTGTATTTTTTTTTTCTTGCTGTATCTGAAAACCGAATGAGAAATTAATATGGATGGACATTTCAACCCTGAAGACTTTTTTAACAGTACTATATGCATCTCACACTGTTTCCTTAATTATGTTGTTTTCATGGTTCTAAGATTTTGGTGTTATAGGCCTATGCCTTATTCAACACACACCTCACTGAGCACCTTTGCTAAAAAAAAAAAAAAAAAAAAAAAGTTAAGTGAATGTTTCTACAGTCAACTGGGAGTTTGATATCACCAAAGTTTCATATCATGTCTGTGTCTAAGGCATTGTTTTCTGTTGATGTGGCTTCTGAGTCAACTGAGGTTTTCATTATTTTACAATGAAATGCAACTTGGTGATGTGATATGCTAAATAATTACCAAACTATATATGATTCTGTCATATGTTCTAACTCCCATGCTAAACAGATAATATTTTGTAAAATGACCTTTTGTAACTGTTTTGTTTTGTGACTGACAAATGTTGATCTTTGTCTTTGTATAGATGGCGTCTGCAAATGCCACATACGGACAGAAAGAGTCCACGGACCAGAACTTTGATTATATGTTTAAAATCCTCATTATTGGCAACAGCAGCGTAGGAAAGACTTCCTTCCTTTTCCGCTATGCAGATGACTCCTTCACACCAGCCTTTGTCAGTACAGTGGGCATCGACTTTAAAGTGAAGACCATCTACAGGAACGACAAGAGGATAAAGCTTCAGATCTGGGTGAGGAAGTGGATTCACGTGTGTATTATATGAAGATGGGCTAGTTATTATGGCTGGGTATCATTAAAACAAAATACTGTCCTTTTCTGATGTTGTTTTTTTTTTTCTTCTTCTTTCATGGTATTACAAAGAAAGCTGCACATTACCCATACAGTAAAAATCTTCAGTATAAACATTTAGCATAGTTTGGTTTAACTTACCTGTTTTGTCTCCTCAGTTTAATACTTTATCACTCCAGCATTTTCTAAAAACAATTCTGCAACATGAAAATAATTGCATTTACCACAGCTTGAAATTCTCTGTTAATGTAATCTCAACATTTACATGCATTTTATAATTATTTAGGCGTCACCAAAACTTTTCTATCTTTCTAACCCTAATTTTTGCTCTATAAAATGTGAATTCATGTGTAGTTTTTAGCCTCACCATGTCTTGGTTACTGAATAAATTGAAGGTGGTTTAGAGTAGGGCTGCTCGATTATGGGGGAAAAAAATCATAATCACGATTATCGTCAGCTCGTCTTCTTCCGCTTATCCGGATCCGGGTCGCGGGGGCAGCAGCTTCAGCAGCGAAGCCCAGACGGCC
>JAQQZY010000010.1:10215027-10226035 GCA_030068375.1 Ostorhinchus rueppellii | reverse complement strand
ACAGGGCATATGGAACATTAAAAAAGTGCGACTGTTGGATGGGAGTCACAATAAGCTTGGCGGAGGTCTGCGCTCTCCGAGTGCTTTTCTAGTTTGTTCGTAATTAGTCTTATCTTTGATGATATGGCTAAAAATATAAACAAGCTAAATCCCAATAATAACAAGATTATGATTAGTGTTACATTATTCAGCCTTAAATGTATAAAACACTGTAAAAATATGTTGCTCATAGTCTTGATTTTGGCTTTTTTTCATGTTCAAGGCTGTTTCTGTTTGCACTTTGAAATCCTTCAGTTCAATTTAATATAAAGTAAATCTTATTATCACTAATAAAATTGAGTATTTTGGCTTGAAGACGGCAAGTAATGCACTTATTGTTGTGAGTTGGACCCAGACAAATGGCACCACTATTGTCACTCGGTTTCGTTTATTACCTCTGTTCAGTATTTCAGAGTGTTATGCATGCTCCCCTTCCTTGACTCGCTGTCACAGATTATGGTGATGAGATCGCCATAGAGCTCAGGAGCAGTGCAGGGGCCCCGGTGGAGATCCCACACAACTTTCAGGTGGACTTTGTGTGGAAATCCACTTCCTTTGACAGGTATTCACAGGGCACGTTATGATACCAGATGTTTGTCAGTTTTTCTTTTATGTGTAGCCTCAAGTGCTTCAACTCTATAAATTGGAGTCTGTACTGTATTTCAGGTAATGATTACAATTGAAGGAGTTTATTGACAGAGTTAGTAAACATATTTTCAGTTGCATGTTCTGGTAACATGAGTTGTGGACTTTGGAAAGTCTCAGAACATTCTATAATATTTCTATATTTTTTTCTCTGTTGTATAGGATGCAGAGTGCCCTGAAGACCTTTGCAGTCGATGAAACCTCAGTGTCAGGTTACATCTACCACAAACTGCTTGGACATGAGGTAGAAGATGTGGTCATTAAGTGTCAGCTGCCCAAACGCTTCACAGCTCAAGGGCTGCCAGACCTTAACCACTCACAGGTACATTAAAAAGAGGTGGTGGTTCCTGGTGTGACTATGTATGATTTGGTCATTTGATTTTATTTATTTATTTTTTGACACAATTGATAAGATAAGGTAGAAAAACAACAAATGAGTGAATAATGAAATGTAAAAAAAAAAAGAAAGAAATTCGATATTTATATAAATATTTATAAACATTTAGAATTAAAATTAATTAATAAAAATTACATCTTATGTATTTAATTATTTTTTTTTTTTTGCTTATACTTGGTGGTATTTAGGTAAATATTTATGTTATTGTAGCTTTAGGAGTTGACCAGATCTCATTCTCCCTGGTCTCATGTGAATTCTCTTTGTGTTAATGTAGGTGTATGCAGTGAAGACTGTGTTGCAGCGTCCCCTCAGTCTGATCCAGGGTCCTCCAGGCACAGGGAAGACTGTAACCTCTGCCACCATTGTGTACCATTTGGCGCGACAGGGCAACGGGTATGCTTTTTTTTTTTTTTTTTTTTTTTGGACTATTTTGTCTGTTACTAGTTTATCGTGTCTATTGAAAGGTGTGGGTTATCCCTGATAACCTTATCTTCTCCCTATTCATAATTAAATATCATTATGACAGCGGCAAATGGAAAAGAAATGTACTTTTTAAAGGTTTTTTGGTCCCTAACGGCTGCCTCATGACTGTAACTTGTTTGTTCAGGCCAGTGCTAGTGTGCGCTCCCAGTAACATCGCAGTTGACCAGCTGACGGAGAAGATCCACCAGACAGGACTGAAAGTGGTGAGACTGTGCGCCAAGAGTAGGGAGGCCATCGACTCACCTGTGTCCTTCTTGGCTCTGCACAACCAGACCCGAAACATGGACAGGTGACACATAACACTCCCTTAACAGCTACATTTTCAGGATTGTTATTTATGTCTGAAGTTGTTTTCACAAATTATCATAAAGCTGAGAGGTTTGTGCACATTACCAATGATAAAGTATGTCCAAATAATTCGCACCTACAGCATGCCTGAGCTCCAGAAGCTTCAGCAGCTGAAGGATGAGACTGGAGAGCTGTCCTCCTCAGATGAGAAACGCTACAGGGCTCTGAGACGCACTGCTGAGAGGGAGCTTCTGATGGTATATTACACTGAATTTACTCTTGGAAATATAGAACACATCAACCCATAGAGGCCAGGTGAAAAATAAGGAGACATTTGATTTCCTCAATATCTTTACTGTGCTGTCTAGAATGCTGACGTGATCTGCTGTACCTGTGTTGGGGCTGGCGACCCTCGTTTGGCCAAGATGCAGTTCCGCTCCATTCTGATTGATGAGAGCACTCAAGCCACCGAACCAGAGTGCATGGTTCCTGTTGTTCTGGGAGCTAAACAGGTAAATATGTTGAATAATTGGATGTTTCAATGTTCTGTTGTCAAGCTAGTGACTGTTATGTTTTATATTAATTGTCTTATTTACACCATATATTGCCTATAGTATAATAGTGGTGGTAAAGCAACTTGTGCTATGTTCTACTCTGTAATGTTTTTATTTATTCAAGGAGACACTGTACTTTGTTTGTTTCAGGGCATCCGTTAGCATGTTTCTTTAGACATCTTTGAAGCTATTATGGATCTCTCAAAATGACTTTGTTTTCTGTAGTTGATCCTGGTGGGGGACCACTGCCAGCTTGGTCCTGTGGTGATGTGCAAGAAGGCAGCCAAAGCAGGTCTATCTCAGTCTCTTTTTGAGCGTTTGGTCGTTCTTGGGATTCGACCGATCCGTCTGCAGGTCCAGTACCGCATGCACCCAGCCCTCAGCGCCTTTCCCTCCAACATCTTTTATGAGGGATCTCTGCAGAACGGAGTCACTGCCGGTGAGATGGGGAAACTTCCTGGAGTCTAATTTTGTTATTTGAATTTCCTTTCCATTTCAGTTTTTGGTTAAAACTTTGAAATGTTTGTCTTTCACCAAGTGTCAGTCATTAATGCATCTAAAGTGTCTGGAAACAACACATGGAAGTAGTACTGTCATTAACATCAAATTTTTAAACTATTAATATTTTGACTAATTTGTCTATTAGTCGACTTATCTAAACGACCAGTGGGGGAAAAAAATCAAGTGTTTTTTGTTTTGTTGTGTCCATTTTATTTTGAATACAACTCAAGGGCCAAAACATAAAATGTCACCTGTACCATGACAACTGTAAACAATATAAATAACTTAAATATTATCAAAAAAATGAGGGGGGTTTTAAGAGGGGGGAGGGGGGTGGATGGACAGGTGCTCTCTCTCACTCTTGCAGCACTACATGGAACAGAGTTGCTTTACATCATCTATGTGTGATATGTAATTTTTTTTTTTCCTACTCCACAGGGGATCGTGTGAAAAAGGGCTTTGATTTCCAGTGGCCGCAGCCTGACAAACCCATGTTCTTTTATGTCACACAAGGCCAGGAGGAAATAGCCAGCTCTGGAACATCCTATCTGAACAGGTTACAACTTTTGTGATATTATGTGGACTATGTGTTTGCCCTTCGCTGTCTGCGCAGCAGTTTTTGTAAACCCACTTTCTGTGTCATGTCTATAAATACATGTCCTGTCATATTAATGTAGGACGGAGGCGGCCAATGTGGAGAAAATCACCACAAGGCTGCTGAAGGCTGGTGCGAAACCTGATCAGATCGGTATCATCACCCCCTATGAGGGGCAGAGGTCCTATCTGGTCCAGTACATGCAGTTCAGTGGCTCCCTGCACACCAAGCTCTACCAGGTACAATGGAATATGCTTTTGCAGATTATTTTTTGTTGTCGTTATTGTGCACCTCAGCTTGTATCAGAACCTTTTAAATACATCAACAGCCACTTACCCACAATCGTTTATTGCAAAACCAGTTTGTAACAACACTAAGCATTATAGCTTTAAAAACATTCCTGAATAATGCATGGCTAATGTATTCCTCTCATAAAATCATTATGTGGGTGACTTTTTTTTTTTTTTTTCTCCCCCTGTGTAGGAGGTAGAAATTGCCAGTGTTGATGCTTTCCAAGGGAGAGAGAAAGACTTTATCATCCTGTCCTGTGTGAGAGCCAATGAGCACCAGGGTATTGGCTTCCTTAATGATCCCAGGCGTCTCAATGTGGCGCTAACCAGGGCAAGGTAAAATAACACCGGTTTAATTTACATTATGGCTTCCTGTGATTAACAAATGGATTCCACTGTCGTGTTACAACTGGGTGACACTGTTGGTGGAGCAGCTCTCACCCCTCTACACATACTGAAGGTTGTTTCAGAAACTTTCCACATTGTGGAACACAGAACAGATGAAGGTTATCATTAGGGGGTTAGTTACCATGGAGCTCCAGATAGCTCAGTTAGAGCACAGGTGTCAAACACATGGCCCGGGGGCCAAATCTAGCCCGGCTATGGGTTCAATCCGGCCCCTGGGATGAATTTGTGAAATGCAAAAATTACATCAAAGATATTAACAATCGAGGATGTTAAAATCATTTTAGGTCAATCTAAAGTGGGTCAGACCAGTAAAATACTATCTTAATAACTGATAAATAATGAAAACTTTCATTTTTTTTCTCTTTGTTTTAGTGTAAAAACAGTAAAATTACACAAAAATGTTTACATTTACAGACTAGCCTTTTATTTTAAAAAAAGTGCATAACCTGAAATGTCTTAAGAGAAGTCTGTGGAATGTTGATCATATTCTGCCTGATATAGAATGTTTTGTGTGTTTGTAGATCCACTGATCTCTAACTTGAGAGTCACATGTATAAACGATAAACTAAGGTGGAATATTGTTAACATTGCACTTATTTTTCTTAATAATTTGGAGGTTGTTCACATTTGTTCATGTTAACTTTGTGTACAATTCATAGATGTAAACGTTTTCATCACAGAATTTTACATTTTTTTTCACTCAAAAGTTATCATCCTGTTACTTCTATTATTTAACTAGTACAGCCCTCTTTATACCATATTAGGCTGTATGTGGCCCCTGAACTACAATGAGTTTGACACCCCTGGCTTAGAGAGTTGACAGATGACAAAATGTCAGTTACCATACTGACACTTCATTCTACATAAGGAAACACTGACCATACCTGTCTGTCATATATGATGAGTAGAACATGAAAAGAATAACCTGCACACACTTGTTAACATCGAATTCTCATGTGGACATTGAGCATTCTAAATCATATTTCACTTAACTAAATCAAAGCTAGTAAGGAACACACTATTGAAAAATAATTATAATTTTGGGGGTGAATATATTTTTAACAGTTAAAACGGCCATGAGTGTTTGATCTGTGTTATTCATTATAAGACCTACCTGTGTCTCATTCATGTGTTACAGAAAAAAATGATAAAGCACAGACAAAAAGACAAAAAATATTTACCTGTGTTGCCTAGTTCCACTTCTGAACAATACATACAAAACCAGTGTGTCATAAATCCATACAAAGGTTGAAAAATAAGACATTGCAGCCATAACACAACACAGCTGTCCTTGAATGGAACAGAGATACTGATGGTCCTATAACTACTTATCCTATCCTAAACAATACCGAACTTAATTTTTATAATCTTTTGCTGTAATCACATAGGTATGGTGTGATCATTGTGGGGAACCCTAAGGCTCTGTCCAAGCAGCCTCTGTGGAACCACCTGTTGAACTATTATAAGGAGCAGAAGGTCCTGGTTGAAGGTCCTCTCAACAACCTGAGGGAGAGCCTCATGCAATTCAGCAAACCCCGCAAACTGGTCAACACTATCAACCCTGTAAGTTTGAGGGGGGGGGTGTTTTTTGTCACAAACAGCTTGTAAACTGCTGAAGTAAGGGTTTCTTAAGTGGGTCACGAGTGTTGTTTTACTGGTGGGGCATGTGAAGGACTTTAAATGCAATTTAAGTTTTACCGAGACATGTTATATGAAGGGTAATAAATCACTGTGGCTGTAATATACAATGCTCTAAAAACATTCCTTGGAAAAAGCTTTACCTTTTTTTTCATTTTTAACAGGGTGGTAGATTCATGAGCACAGCCATGTATGATGCCCGAGAAGCCCTTATTCCTGGATCTGCTTATGATCGCAGTAGCAACGGTAAGGAGTCTTTTACACAAAACATTCATTTTAATACCGGTATTGCTTGGGATGTTTGTGTTCTGGTTTTAGAAATTTAACAATCAAGAACTTCAATGAAACCATGGTATTTCAAACTGAAAAACAGGAATCATAACGTCTTGTTTCACTGTAAGATCTGCACTTTAAAGTAGGATTAATCTGCTCTTGTCTCCAGGCCGTACATCCAACATGTATTTCCAAACACATGATCAGATCGGGATGATTGGCACTGGCCCGAATCCAATGACTTCCATGAACATCCCAATCCCCTTCAACCTCGTGATGCCGCCCATACCTCCACCTGGGTACATGGGACAAGTCAACGGGCCCACAGCAGGTGAGAGCGACAAACAACGCTTAATAATAATAATAATAATAATAATAATAATAATAATAATAATACTAATAATAAAAAATGTGTTTGTATAGCACATTATGTATAATAAATACTGCATATACAAAGTAATGTATTTGTATTCCTGTAAATTATTATAATAATAAACAGTCTGAAGGAAATGTATAATACCTTTACTCATGTTATAATGAATTATGACATATTGTGGTTGTTATTACAAAATAGAGACAGCAGCTCTCATAAGTACCTTTTTGTAGGAGCATACTTTATATGTCTGTCTTCTTGGGGAGCCTTGTCAAAAGACCATTGCAATAATAAAAAATAGCTAAAAAAAAAAAAAAGTGTGACTGTATGGTTAACTTTATATTCCCGACTTTGACTATATTTGTTAGATAAATATGATTGAAAAATGGCTGTTTACTTATTAAAAATATTGATGTAATGAAGTGAAAATCTACTCCATTTCATTGAATTATTACACAGTGTGGTGATTTACCATTGTTACGGTTGTGTTTATCCCGTAAATTTGCTGTTCATCAGATCTCAGATCTGTTTTTGACTTT
Source organism: Ostorhinchus rueppellii (assembly GCA_030068375.1). Taxonomy (NCBI): domain Eukaryota; kingdom Metazoa; phylum Chordata; class Actinopteri; order Kurtiformes; family Apogonidae; genus Ostorhinchus; species Ostorhinchus rueppellii. The sequence continues at coordinate 10,219,012 of JAQQZY010000010.1, read as the reverse complement.
GTTTCAGGTCGCGGTGGAGGTATGAAAGGAAAGGCAGGAAGTGGAGGAGGAGGCGGAGGTCGAGGTGGTCGTCAAAGAAATCGTGGCAACATGGGAAGCGGTGGGAATGGAGCAGACCGTGGACAGCATGGAGGCCACATGAGCGGCAGTCAGGCCAGTCAGGACCTGGGCTCCCAGTCCTTCTCCCAGGGACCGCTGACCCAGGGCTACATCAACATGAGTCAGCCGTCACAGATGAGCCAGCCTGGCCTCTCCCAACCAGAGCTGTCACAGGTTTGTTCACTTAGATATTACCTGTTTTAAAGAAATTGAGTGTTTTCTAAAGAGCTGAGCAGCTGTTTGTGGTCTGCTCCTTCACACTGGCCCTGTTTACCCATTTGTCCTCTTCAGTGACAAGTTTATTCAGTCTGTTTTAATGTAATCATACTGATGGAAAAAATGTAATCAAATTACAGTTTTCTAGTCAGAATCACTTTTCTAAACAGAATTTTACTACAGTCAGAGGCACTGTTTCTACTTGATTTTAAAACAATTTTGGGCTTTCCAAATGTAAGTGGATAGAAGAAGCATTACCATTCATGTTTGTCTACCACCTGTCTGTAAAGAATCCACTCAGCCTCTTGTATTCACATTTTGTCTCTGGACCTTGTGCAATTACTGTCACAGGGTGAGTCTCACACGGGCTTATCAAAAAACAGTCTACAAACTAATATACATGGACAGATTATTCCAACTCTTGAGACAGTCAGAGTTTCCTCATTCAACCAGACAACTGTAATATCCTGCACGGACAAAGTATTTTCCCGTGCATGAATCAGGACACATTAGTATTCACGCAACCAAATGTACATGCTCAAACGTGCACATTCAGCAAGTGTTTTGCATTATTTGATTCAACTGCACCTTGGTGGTTGTTTGCACTTGCATTTAGTGCTGTCCTAGATCCTGGGACACATTTTAAAGCCAAGGACATAGTTTGACAGTAATGAGTGTGGAGTACTGTTGTGATATCAGGGTTCAGGGTTCTCTCCAAACAATGGAACAACAGCACTGCACCATGGTACTGCTAGCTCAGCGCCGCTATACTCATTTTCAATTTTTTTTTTTCTATTTTCCCCTGATAATTTTGCTAAAATCTAACAAAATCCGTGGGGTTTGCAGGGACGCACTCTATTTTCCAGCACCATGTTGTTTTTCTTCCTTTGAAATCTTGTGGAGTTGCATCCATTGCGAGGTTTTAGCACAAGACTTTCTTCCGGCACACACACCCTCACACACACACACACACACACACACACACACAGAAACCCTGGGGTTCCTGTGGGTTATTAAAAAGTCTTAAGTCTTGACTTTACAAATCTGCATTTCGTATCTTAAAAAAGTCTTTTTTGTTTTACATTTGATATGGTAGGTCTTATGTTGCCATAAACTTGTTCACTGTATTGTGTTTAAATGTGTCTGTTAAATGTCCAAGCGGCAAACAAAGTAACATTAGTCCACTTGATTCCACCTGTTCTAACCTTACAACTTATTTTGAAATTAGGAGCCAATTATTGCGAACTTTGCAGCTCCTGGTAAGAAATGACTCAGAACAGTAGGAATCAACATGTCAGAATAAATAAAGAAATGTTACTCAATTCTAGCAGCCTATGAGCCAGTACGGCTGTGAAATGGCATTAAAGGGTCTTAAAAAGTCTTAAATTTAATTTTTAGAAGTCTGTAGGAACCCTGAATATTTACACTCCCTGGTTGAAATTTGTGTCTTAAGGACTACTCAGCTTCATTGTCCAGATGAAAACTGTGTTGTCAAAATAATAAAGTAACCAAACAGTGACAGATTCTATTATATTTTTAACATAGAAATCTGTCAGTCCTAACACTACTGCTCTACATTGTATTCGTCTTCTGCCTGGTTGGACTTGAATAGTAACCGCTGATTTGTCTTTTGTTTTTTTCATTATAGGACAGTTACCTGGGAGATGAGTTCAAGTCCCAGATTGATGTGGCTTTGTCCCAGGACTCCACCTACCAGGGGGAGCGGGCCTACCAACACGGTGGTGTAACTGGACTGTCCCAGTACTAGACTGTAAGCAGCATCATAAAAAGTTAAGATGAACTGGATGACTCACAAGTATTTCCTCAAACGGGTATTAATACGTAAATGTCATTTGTTTTCCAGGTTTCTGGAAAGGAGCTAGGCTTGTGTTACGCTTAGTTCAATGGAATTTTAATCTGGGTAATAACAAAAAAGAACAAACATGGATACCCGTTTTCCACTGCTACAACCGAAGCACCACTGTGTGAAAGTAACAGGAGAGAGACCGTGAGAAACCAACCAATCACAAGAGTGAGAGCAAAAAAATGGGAGTAGAGCTGGACAGGAAGAGAGCAAGACAGCGGGAGACTGGAGGAGTGAAGGCGCTGCTGCTCGCACACGAAGACAAGGCGAAGGTGAAAGCTGTCGTCGTCGGAGCAGGGCAGTTGGCGAGGCGAGACCTTCGACAGGTCGAGGAGGGTGGAAGGTCCACGCGATTCTGCAGGTGGAAAAAAAAAAGGGGGGGTGGGGGGTTGGGCGGCTGTGTCACCTTGTCCCTCATGTGCCCCCTCCCGAACCCTCGAGGATCTCCAGGAGGATGGTTGGGAATCTTGCTCCAAAAGCTGAGAAGGATGGAGAAGAGGTGTCTCACACTAATGTCCTCCAAGATAACTCAACAGGACGTCTTCTGTGACTTGGAGAGAGCGAAAACAAAAAAGGGGACACAACTCTTGAAGCAGTTGACAACTTTTTTAAACTCAAAGCTTGAACTGAGGCTCGTGCATCTGATCACATCTAAGCATCTAGGAGTAAAGAGAGTCAAAACACTGGCTATTCAAGTGAACTCAAGCGTCTGTGGTTTTGTGCCTCAGAGTTTACATGAAATTTGAGGATTATGCAGCCACGGACCATTCGCTTTTCTTTCTCAGCTTTGAGTTGGAAAGTTTTCTGAGTAAAAGCTGTTTTCATTGAGGTTTTCAGCGATAAGTGAAAGCTAGCATAGTCGGCCGTCTTTGGAGGAGGAGGTCTTTCTCAAGGTGGTCTGCAAAGTGGTGGAATTAGCTCTTAAAAATATACAAGTTAAGGAAAAACATGTTTGTCTCCAGATCTAAGGAGGTCGGCTCCAAAGATCTGCACTTAGCGAGACAATGTTGTTTTTGGTTCTTCTAAATGTATCTGTACTTGTGCGAAAAGAGTGAAAAGACGTGCACCTTAACCAGCTTATAACTGACTGAAGCTGTCATTGTTTGAACATTTGGAAAACCGCATTCCTGATTCACTGCTGACCCCAACTCACTAAAGCTAGCAGAGCATATAATGCTAAATACATCACATAAGCCAAATCAGCAGGGTAGTACTCCACAAAGACAGCTGCCTGAGAGTCATGCGTTGGTAAAACATGCATATGGTGAGTTTCTTTTTGTACAGTTGAAACACCAGTTTATCACTGTGAGGTGAAGCAGGCTGTGGTTACATGGACGATATTTCCTCAGCCTGATTGGTTATGAGATTTACTGTTTACATGATTGATGTATGTTTACAAGTCCCGGAGCTTTTAAAGCCTCAGTTTGCAGAAATTTTTATGGTGTCACTGGGTAATAATTCTATTATATCCTCTGAGAGTAAACTAGATTTATGAACCTCTTCTTGGCTTTGTTTTTAGAAGCAGAGGGATGGATAAGCAGGTGATTGACAGTTCTTTTTCGGTTTTATTATTTTTACGTAGCTTGACATGAGGAGCTGTTTTCACAACCTGCTGTTTTCTAAATCGTCCCTACTACAGTTTTATCAGTAGATGGTTACGATATTCACAGAATGGTTCATCCATCTGTGAACTGTCTAAACCAGGGGTGTCAAATGTACGGCCCGGGGACCAAAACCGGCCCGCCAAAGGTTCCAACTCGGCCCACAGGATGAATTTACAAAATTAAACAATTGCACTGAAGACAT
>JAQQZY010000010.1:10201952-10214927 GCA_030068375.1 Ostorhinchus rueppellii | reverse complement strand
CTCTAATTCAGGATGTGATGAAGACTTGATGCAGCGGCCTGATTCTACATCATCAATAATCAGAAATTAATGCAACTGTGGATGAAAAAATACTATGAGCCTTATTGTGGCATGTGTTTGCATGATATGGCAAAAATATGTAACAGTGAACGTCTCCTGTAATCAACACCAAAGATGGTGCAGTTAAATATTACATGTGAGTTTTTTTTTTTTGTTTTTTTTTTGGCCGGGTAGTGTATCATGAAAGAAGCAGGTTTTGTTTCTTTGGTCTGTAGTCCTGTTGGATCTTGTCGGAACAACCCTTTGACCTAATACCTGCATAAAATAATATATTCTCTCCAGACAGAAACGATTCGATTAATGACCAGACGTGCTTATCATTATGTTCCTACTGACTGAATTGACAGGGCTCACATTACCTCTCTAAACCCTATTGATAAGTCCTCCCCAGTGGGTCAGCGTCCTTAGTTCGAAGCGGTCACATGAGGTATTTTTCTCCTGAATATTAGTGGAATATCACGCTCCATGTAAACCCAGCAAATGGTGTAAGAACGAGCTTGAGTTCCTGTCGTGAAGCGCTCACTACACAGGACAGTAAAAGCTAAAACAGACTTTCACCACATTCCACTGTGGCGAAAGCTCCTGTGGAATACATTCTGAAATGTCCGCCGATTAGAAATTCAGAGGTGACGCTGTATTTGGCTTAAAAATAGCTTTAATTACCTACACAAAATGTAATGAATGTTAATATTTATTTATGAAGCGCTCGTCATTTCTTCCCCGTAGTGTTCCGTTTGTACGCCGCGTCTGGACGTCTTGAAGTTTTAGAATAGAAAAGAGTGAAACGGACACTAAAAGTAGTAAATCACGAGAGATACTTATACTGTGTCAGCCTTTCAAGGTGGATGTGTTGTAAATCTTACCGACACTAGCTCAGCTTTTCACGTTTTGTCGTATAACCCATATAAAATTTAATGTTCATGTCGTTTAAGTGCACACATTGAAAAAATCTTAAAACTGCTGTAAAGTAGTGTAATAAGCGCTCTGTCCACAGCAGCCGAGTACCAGTAATATATTAACACTTTAGGTTCAGCTACATGCATCACTTTAAATCTGTAGACTGTCGGTGTGAGTGAATTTCCATCATCTCTAATGTCTTTCATCATTAGCTACATGTTCACGTTTAGTACAGTGTGCATTCAAAAAAAGAACAACTATCTCCTTACCAACCATTTTTGCATGTTCTATGACTTCAGCAGTAGTTTTTGAGTTGTATTTTTCTCTTTTCTGTATTTTTTTTGCTTGTGTAATCTTCATTTGCGGTTTAAAACTCGACTAAAAACCAAGCTTAAGTTTTGTGTTAGCTACATTTTGTTGTTGTACTCGCTAATTGATGTTGGTAGTTTATTATTAAAGCTTATGCTCACAGAGTCCTCCTGTTAATATTAATAATTAAAGTTTGTTTCTTTTTCTCAAGCAATCTGACTTGATTGGTTTTATTTTCTAGAAGTGCTGCAAACTAAAAGCGTCTACTTATCTAAAATGTTTAATCCTATCAATCCCTGTAAATAATCCACGTAAAATACAGTTTCTCAGCTAAGCAGCGTTATCAGATATGAGCCATTTGGATGTTCACAGACTCCATAGTGAACACGGAAACACTCATGTTCTGCAGCAGATTCACTTAGAAAACTCATGTAGTTTCATAAAAGATGGTGGTTGTGGATGTGTTTTTACTAGGGCTGCACAATATCGGCAAAACTTGAACATCAGCCAATCAGAGCACAGCATCACAGGACGTCAGCCAATTAGAACACAGCGTTACAGAACATCAGCCAATGAGAACACAGTAGGGTTGCATGATATTGGCAAAACTTGAACGTCACCCAATCAGAGAGCATCATCACAGAACATCAGCCAATTAGAACACAGTGTTACAGAACATCAGCCAATGATCTAAAATGTTTAATCCTTGTAAATAATTCAGGTGAAATGCAGTTTCTCAGCTTTTCACCGTTCTCAGATACGACCCATTTGACCGTTCAGAGACTCCAGAGTGAAAGGTATAGGTGCCTGTTTTTATAAACAGCTAATGATATATTTTGGGTTCAGTTTTCTCTGTTTTGAACATCTACAGGAGTAGATTCAATAACTTAAGGAAAATACCAGATTTTTGCTGAAACATGCAAAATGCAGACAAGCATTGTAATAAATGGCGATAAATCAATTCGTAAAGGTTAAATGTAGAGAAAAATTCATGTGGAAGTCATCACAAAAATAGTTCCAGGTCCTTAAGGGTTAAGTTGTTAAACAGGTTTAGTCTCAATTAGATTAGTCTAATGCAAGTGAGACTGTTGGACAAAAATAAACACTGGATTATTTTAAGCCTCAAGGGTTGGCAACACTACACCCAGGCCCATGGGAAACTACAGGACTGCAGAAGTCAACGGAATGAACAGAATATCTCTTTGTTTATCAAAGTACACATAAATACAGGGGAATATTCTGTATAGTATCAAAAACATGTTTCCATGACGACACGTATACATGTGTTGAGTAAAAGACCAGATGATTAGTGCAATAACTAGACCAGGACGTTTGAAAGAAAGGTCATAATATACACTGCCTTTTTTTTTTTTTTTGGGTCAAATTCTTGTTTTTATGTTCTTCCATATTATACTAGTGTGTTGACTCATGGGAATCCATTGGTTCTCAAAGTAGTAGAGTTCATAAAAATGTGGAACACAGTTTTCGTAGAAGTTGGTCCTAAGTAGGGCTGTGCAATTGATCGACTTTTGATCACGATTTCGATTTTGTTGTCAAACGATCTCAAAACTCATATAATTGAGTTGAAACGATTTATTTTCGGTTTTTCTTTACACAATTTCTGAGACGTGCATGCGCAGTACATTCCATTCCATTGCAAAACAGCTGTAAAGTACATATTTGTACATGTTTTGCATAAAGAATCAATAACAAAGTTTTTTTTGAGAAAGAGAGAAATGCTGAATAAATGCATGTGAAACTCAAAGTTAATCCTTTGAATAATCGTGATTTCAATATTGACCAAAATAATCGTGATACTGATTTTTTTCCATAAGCGAGCAGCCCAAGTTCTAAAATACGCAAAATTTGAATAAGTTTAGGGGTGTAACAGGAAGATTAGGAAGAAATATAATGGTCCTCATTTTGCTATGCATCGAAACCCATAGTAACCGAAAAAAAAAAAAAAAAGCATTCATAGTGACCTAAATGTCCCCTGATGGTCCGGAGAGGAGCAACCCCCCTTCCTCCACCCAAGCCCCAAGTTGTGTTTTAGTCAAACGGGTATCTGCTGAAGATTTCAAAAGTGAAGTCATCAGTGATGGAATAGAACCTAAACTTGGTTGCTGCACTTGTACTGGACATACTAGTACTTGCAATTTTGTAGTATTATTTAGATGTTATCACCATTCAGGTTTTATTTAACAATTCAGAGAAATTATTGCACCAGCCTAGGTTTGTATTTGCATTTTCATCACTTACAGGAAAAAAAATATATAGCCATTTTGTTTAACATTTATTTGGAATGAACCTTCTATATCTACAGGGGGAACACTGAAGCATTCACAGAGTTTCAAGTATTTCATGTAATAGTGAATACAGTTCTGTGGCACTATATGCATCTGTAGGAGGACCCCAAACATTTTCAGCCATTAAAACAACGCAGATTTCAAAGAGTCTCATCACTGGGGTGCTGTCCTTTTGGGGTGCACTCCTCCTTGGAGGCAGCAACCTCCTCAGGTAGTGCACATTGGAGTTTGTCCTCTGCTGCATAGAGTACATGAGACTGGGACGTCCTGTCTGCACGCCATGGGCTGGTCTTGATCTTATCTGGTGAGTATTCCATACTCTGACAACCTCGTCAACTTCATCCTGTAAATAAATAACCATTTAACATTAATTATACTCAACACAACCACTGTTGATCACAATGAAAATGGACTGTGTTTTGAAGATCCCTTTCCTGATATGCTCTGCACTGAAAGCACTGTACCCTGCAGGAGGTAAGGTGACTATCAACGAGGAAATACTGAAATACACTGACAGGAATAACTAGGCCTGTTATATAATGAAAAATACAATATTATTTTGAATGTCCAATACTTTAACTTTACTTTCAAATTAACATTTTAAAATGACACTGTGCACTATATTTAAGAACAACTTCATTTAACACTGTACCTGGATGAGGTTGAGGAAACAGAACTGGACCAGGGATTTGTCCAGGAAGTCCCTGAGAAGAGTCCATCATCTTTAAGGGTTTGAAGTAGGTCCATCCTAAACTGGACACTCTGTCTACGCAAGATCCCCCACCACGATTCTATGTGTCGATTGGCAGTGCTGCATCTAAAAATGAAGCTCCCATCTCCTGCATGATGGCCAGTGTGATTCCTCAGCAGGAACATCTGCATGTCCCTGACATGTCTTTCTGTCCCTGGGTCAGCCCTCAGCCGCTGTGGACAGCCTCCAATGCGCATCACAGTATTTATGGAGTAATCAGCTGTTACCTTGGGGTTGCTGTTAGTTGTGTAGGCCTCCATCCACATTATGTGGAGACTAAATCCAACAATGCAGCCGTGAATTGCGATCCCATACGGACTTAGTTTATCGTAAGAATCGTTGGGACCTGTGCAGGTGTATTCGGCAGAGCTCGACTCCCTCTGGGTCCAGAATATTGGATTGTTTCTTACGACGGAGGATTAGGGCCACACTAATAATAACAAAAATATTATTTACGAGATTAAAGTCATTATTAACGAGGAAAAAAGTCATTTATTAGAATACAGTCATAATATCCAAACAACCTGCTGCGTTTGGAGACACTTGTTAAAATGAGGCTGTAATGTTCTTGTCTTATAAAATAAGGACATTAATTGAACTTTGTAGACGTCAGACAACTATTTTATTGACCAGCTTTCGTGCTGTGATCTGCTTATTGTCTACTTCCTGCATCAACATGAGACTCACCTAAACCTTAATAAATGCAACACTGCCCCTCTGTGGTGGTTCCTTTTATAACACTTATCAATACAAGGGCTGTGGAGGAGTGGAGTTTTATTTTAGGATAGGGTTCACAAACAAGGAGTTATAGATTTTACAATACGACTAAATTTACGGGAGAAGCCGATGGGGGACAGTCACGCTTTTCGGTCTTTTGTCACGTATTCCCGCGAAACTTGTATTTCTCACAATGAGAAAAAAAATACCGGTATAATTCCCTGGTGCGCCGTTGCTATGGAACCAGGAGGAATCAAGCACATCTGCTGTGGATTCGAGCCCGTCACTCACCTGTCAATCAAAAAAGGAAAGGGGCGGGCTAAAATAACTCAACAACCAATGAATAGAAGGCATTGTTATCACGTAATCTTCATTATCACTCGGATTGTTTCTTCAGACACAACAAAACCCCTCTGGTGATGCATCCAATAATAACCCTGCAGCTGACCAGTTCCAGCCATGTCCCCCTCCAGAAAAGCAGCAATATCCTCCAAGTCTGACTGGTGCTTTCGCCGGAAAAGATGCAGTTTCTTGCATATTCTTTTTAAAGTCCTGATACTAATGATAACGTGATGCCGATGAGCCAAAAGATTAAGTATCTCCTTGTTTGTGAAACCTCTCCTAAAATACAACTTAAAATCCTCCACAGTCCTCATGTTAACAAGTGCCTCCAAGAAGCAGGTTGTTATGGCTTTATTCGAATAATAACTTTTTTCTCATTATTAATGACTTGATTCTCATTATTCTCATTATTAATGCCTTTTCCCCCTCATTATAAATGACTTTATTTGCATTATTAATGACTTTATTTTGCATTATTAATTACTTTATTTCTCATTACTAATGCCTTTATTCTCATTACTAATGCATTTATTCTCATTATTAATGCATTTATTCTCATTAATGACTTTTTCTCATTCTCATTATTAATTAATTTATTTCTCATTATAAATGACTTTATTTCTCATTAATGACTTTTTTCTCATTAATGACTATTCTCATTATTAATGACTATTCTCGTATTAATGACTTTATTTCTCATTAATGACTTTTTTCTCATTTTCATTATAAATGACTTTTTTCTCATTATGAATGACTTTCCCCCCCATTATTAATGCCTTTTTACCATTATTAATGACTTTCCTCAATATTAATGACTTTCCCCCCCATTATTAATGCCTTTTTCCCATTATAAATGACTTTATTTCTCATTATTAATGACTTTATATGCATTGTTGACTATATTTCACATTATAAATGACTTTATTTCTCATTGACTATTTCTCATTATTCTCATTATTAATGCCTTTATTCTCATTAATGACTTTTTTCTCATTATTAATGACTTTATTTCTCATTACTAATGACTATTTGCATTGTTCTCATTATTAATGCCATATTTTCTCTGACTTTATTCTCATTATTAATGACTTTATTTCTCATTAATGACTTTTTTCTCATTATTAATGACTTTATTTCTCATTACTAATGACTATTTGCATTGTTGACTGTATTTCACATTATAAATGACTTTATTTCTCATTGACTATTTCTCATTATTCTCATTATTAATGCCTTTATTCTCATTAATGACTTTTTCTCATTATTAATGACTTCATTTCTCATTACTAATTACTTTTCTCATTTTCATAATAAATGACTTTTTTCTCATTATTAATGACTTTATTCTCATTATTAATGCCTTTATTTCTCATTATTAATGACTTTTTTCTCATTATTCTCATTATTAATGCCATATTTTCTCTGACTTTATTCTCATTATTAATGATTTTATTTGCATTATTAATGCCTTTTTTCCTCATTAATGACCTAAAGTCATTAACAATGAGAAATAATTTCGCATCATTAATGACTTTTTTCTCATTAATTAATTTTTTCGTATTGACTTTATTCTCATTATTAATGCCTTTTTTCTGCATTATTAATGACTATTCTCGTTATTAATGACTTTATTTTCGTTAATAATGACTTTAAAATATTTCATAACAAAGTAGGCCGCAGTGGTACACTTAAGTAGTATTTTAGGTCAAGACTTCTCCTTGGGGACAATATTTCATTAAGCTGTAAATCTGGCAGCTTCTCTCAGACCTAGAAGATTGCAGTTCTCTCTCATACCGGTCGCGGCTGCAGGTTGACACACTTTCCTCCCCTCTGTCCGTGCACACACACAGCTGTGAGCGGATCCAGCAGGTGGTACCCGACAGCCGGCTGCAGGAGCACCGCCACACCGGGACACGGCTCCCACTGAAGCCGAGCTACAGCCGCACCGGCCCGGGCATGGACGCACGCGGCACCGCGGTCCCTCCAGTAGTCATCCAGGTCAGCTGCTCCCCCCGCTCCGGGCTGTGACTTCCAGGAGGAGGGGGGGTCGGTGGGGAGAGGGGACCGCTGACACTTCCTCGCCGGCTGCAGCAGGCTGTGAGCGGCGTCTTGCAGTGAAACCAGCCCCCTGGAGGATAAAGCATCTGGCTGCTCAGACTCAGAAAGAAGAGACTGGAGCAGCAACTGCACATTCTGTTCAGTAGATTTTACAGCGAAATGGGGTGAGTGTGAGGACTTTTTTGATGAAATCTAATAAGAAATTGCAGTTTTGCTTCTATAAGTGGGTCTGCAGCCAACACTTGGACCTTTAACTTTGTCATCTTTTTGTAGAAAAGAAGTCTCAGTCACCTTGTAAGATGTTTCCTCACCACAGAGAAAGGTAAGAACATGAACCTGAATATGAGCTCTATTTGTGTCACTGTAGCATTTTTCATCTGTTACACATGTGACCTTGGCAACTGTACATCATCTTGAAGGAAAAGCTGAGTGATAACCTAGAAAACACAAAGAACAACACCTAAATGTAGGCTATACATTCCTGTGCAAAAGTCTTAGACCACATAGACACATAGACAGGGCTGAAATGAGTGGACGTATTTATTTGTCATTCTCTTTTCTTCAGATATAGCAAGAAAATAAGTGCATAACCTTCAACGGTTTACAAAAACACAACTAAATGGGATCTAAAGGTTAAAGTCTCGTGACAAGTAGGAGAAAACATCAGAAATGAATGCAGTAAATGTCATATTGTGTGAACAAAAGGGTTAAATACTACCACATATACTCTATGTATACACTGTAAGAAGTAAAACATTGAATTAACTTCAAAATTAATTTTAATTAAAAAAATAGTTAAGTGGAACAAATTAAATAATACTGAATGTAATTTCATTTGGTTCATGTGAAATATTGAAGAAAATTTTTTAAAGTTGATTCAGTGTTTTACTTTTTACAGTGTATGTATCCAGATTGTATCTTAATGCATATGTGGTCATTACTTAACTAAACTAAACTATTACTTAACTTAACTTAACTAAACCAACAAACCTACACTGTAAAAAGTAAAACATTGAATGAACTTAAAATGTTTTCTTCAATAGGTCCTACATAAAAATATTAGTTGAGTGAACCAAATTAAATTACACTACATTACATTTAACGTAATTTAATTTGGTTCACTCAACTAATATTTTTATGTGCATTCAATGTTTTACTTTTTACAGTGTAATGTTGGTCTAGGCACCGAACTGTATTCATATAATAATAATAATAATAATAATAATAATAATAATAATAATAATAAAGAACTCTATATGTAGCTTCAGTCCTCTGGGTGCCACACATCTGTCCCAATGCTCTGGTTTCATTTTCTATACACACACACATTCAGTATCTCCGACCTGATGAATTTGTTAAATAAAGCAGATTAGCCTGTGTAATGTTTCCCTCCATGCTGCCCCTGAGTCTCCAGATTATTTGAGCCGTAATTCCTATTTAGGATGTCTTTATTGCAGTAAAGCGGCTGCACTATGGAGCGCAGGCATTCAGAGCTGCTTATTTATTTTATATGAAAATAAGCCACGCTCTCATTTGACTCTGTAAACTAATTAAAGTAGAATAAACTTTAATGTCCTTGAGGGGGGATTTGTCTTGGGTGCAGCTCTGCAGTCGGATGCATTATGTAAAAACTAACATTGTACAAACACAACGAGACATTTGACTGCACATTTAACACGGACAACAATAAAACATGCAGGATAGTTGGGAAACAGTGGGTTCAGGTGGTTTTATTCTAACACTTTTCAACATAAAAGTATAAATAGAAGATGTATTATGAATTTGTTGCTGGATTTAGGAGTAGATTCTCAGATAGGTTCTGCTAATGCACAATACAATCACCTTTTTCTGGTATTATTTTTTCGGTTCTTGTGCACCAGCTGTGATTGAGTTGTATTGGCTGCCTGCTTAAAACCTATAGAATTCCTCCATCTTGTCTGGTAGATGGGTTATTTCTAAACGTATGGTTGCAGGCGGCCACGTTATATCTTCTAGGACTGAGAGACACAACAGAAAATTTGTCTTTGCATTGATTTCAGATCTGCCCTTCTAATGTTCAACAGCTGCATATAGGATTTAGATAAGTCGGCTAAGTTGGTGGCAGGAGAAACTGTGATTACTATAGATTGTGGTTGGCATTAGTGGGGTTATTTACCCTGAGGTGCAGCCCAGACCTCTGTCCAATCACTATCAGGCTTTATTACACTTACAGACCCCCATTAAATCCATCTGCTGGGATGAAGATCTGTGAGAAAAGAGGCCGCTATGGAGCTAAAAACATGAGCACATTTACGGTTCTTTAGGCTGTTATGATGGTGCTTTCTGTCCAGTGTGTCATATTCCAAAGCAGGATGGTGCATATTCAGATAGTTACATGATACTGCACATCATCTGTAAATCAAATGAATAGTGGATATAAACTTACCACAGAAATGTATGTTTTTAACTACCAAACCACCACCACATCAACTGTCTAGACCAGGGGTGTTGAACATATGGCCTGGGGGCCAAAACCAGCCCACTGAAGGGTGCAATGCGGCCCATTGGATGAATTTGTGAATTAAGTCATTTTAGTTCAGGAGTCAGATACAAACCAATGTGATCTGAAGTAAAATAATAACATAATAATCTATAAATGATGATAAGTACAAATGTTCTTTTTGGTCTAAGGTGAAAAAATAACATTGTACTATGAAAATATTTACATTTGAAACTATCTTAACAATAAAATTTGAATAACCTGAAATGTTTAAAGAAAATTATTGCAATTTTAACACTTTTCTACCTGTTACTAAATGGTTTGTGTGTTTATAGATCCACTGGGATCTGTGAGTTTTGTTTATAATGAGCTGAGATGTATTTACTGTAAAAGTTACTACATTTGAACAATATTCTACCTGTTACCAAAATGTTTGTGTAACATTGTGTGTAACACACACAGTGTTTCCCACAGGACAGGAATCTATTTGTGGTGGTGAGGTCGTGGGGGTGTGACCAAGAAAAACACGAGTTTTATCACTTGAACGCTTCCGTTGCGTACAGGTGCATCATTACTAATGAGCAGAACCGCACTACTTACAGTGGCAGCAGCTACACATGTGTGACGTGGCTAGCCTGTTGGCTAACGTTAACGCTACTAACAGTGCGAGTTAATGTCTCTGCACATGTTGAGCTTCCAGCTACTGTATATAAACAGAGACAGAGGCTAATATAACATGAGGAGTTATAGCTGTTCAGACCACTGGTTTAATTGGTCTTTTTTTTCACTATACGCTTATAACGGTAAAATTTCAAAGTCTGTAGCAGCAAAACTATTGGTTGAATTCATACCAAGCTTGGTTTATAGAATACCAGTGACCCAGAATAGATGTCATTACATTTTGGGAAAAGTAGGTCAGAGTAAAAAATTTTTGATGAATTTTAATGAATTTTTGCAATCTTGTAAGGGGCGAAATTTTAAATGTCTTTAAAAACATCAATTTTGTTTGAATTTACTTCAAACTTGGCACATATATGGAAGCAATTCATATGCTGACATCAACACATGCATACACTGTAAAAAGTAAAACATTGAATCAACTTAAAAAATTTTCTTCAATAGATCACACATGAAAAAAAAACTTAGTTGAGTGAACCAAATGAAATTATATTGAATGTAATTTCATATAACTTAATTTAGTTCACTCAACAAATTTTTTTTTCGTGTGTGACCTACAGATGAAATTTTTGTAAATTAATTCAGTGTTTCACTTTTTACAGTGTAGACATGACAACATCAGCTGGATCAATGTCAAAATAACCTATGAGGGGCGGGAGGCGGGGTTTGTTGTGCCTGATACCCCTTGGTTTCTTTTGCAGTAGCATAATGTGAAACATTTCTCTGTCATCACGTGATGCATGATCATGTCACACAACCCCATACTTTAAATAGTTCACACACAGGATATTGGACTCTTGAGCACAAAAACACACTGTTGGGATTACAGTGCTCGATAGTCTTTACTGTGTAACACAGCTCCACCACTAGAGGCTGGAGAAGTAAAGCTGAAAATGTATAGCACAAAGAAATACAACTATTCTGAAAGAAAAATGTGAAATTTTTAATCGTTGATATTTCTCAAATCAGAATTTGAAGCTTTTAGATGTTATATCAGGAAACTCTAATAAATATCATAGCATTTTTTTGTTTTTACTAAAATGTAACATATGGTTGTAGTAAGTTATAGCTGAATTTTTTATAATTAATCTCTGAAACACTGTCTCATTAATTCATAAAAAGACTAATCGGTAGTTGCAGACCTACATTATGCTCGGATACATCCCATTAGATACAGGGTATTCACTTGGAGAGCACAGACACCAGACCTCAGGCAAGGTCACAGCACAGCAGTAACTTTATAATTGAGTGTGTGCCCTTTCCACTCTTTTCCACCGCCTATGTGGAAAGTCTCATAATGTAAAGATCTATATTGGCTGAACTTTTACTTGTGTAGTTGAAGATCCAGCTGACACCCACCAACTGCAGAGGATTTTGTGTAGACGTAGGTGACTTTTCTCAATCTGTCAACCACGGTGACAGGAAAAGAGTAATCTGTCATTTAATGTTGCTGATTGAATCCCAGATCAGCTCCTTTCACTCAGACGCTCAGAAAACTAATGACCATCAGTAAAAGTAGTAGAATCCCATCAGGTCAAGCAGCAACTGGTTCCAACTGGTGACGCTAATGCACCATAATGCTGTTTTTCTGCCATAATACGATGATGTAGAAGAAACTGTTGGTGCTAACTTGGCATAAAAAGAATAAATAAATAAAAAAGAGAAACCCAGGAGAAAACGCTGGCTGAAGTATAATAATGTAAGAGGAGTGTTTGTGAAGAGCTAAAGTATTAACCTTAAAACTTCTATATGTAGTTTTTCTATTTTCAAATATTAAAAATACCTGAATTTGTCATTACAGTATTTAGAATAAAGATGCTGATGTTTTGGATTGTAGGGATATGCACTAAATTTATTTACACCAATGACCTCGGGTAGGGGTGTCAAACTCATTTTAGTTCAGGGGCCACATACAGCCTAACATGGTATAAAGTGGGCTGGACCAGAAAAATAATATAAATAATAGGATGATAACTTTTGATTGAAAAAACTTAAAGGAACACACCGGCAGTTTTCCATACTGAACTATGTTCTTCCCTGATCTTAGACCAGTTGATACATACTCCTTTCACTCAGCCGCTTGTACCAGTGAGCTCATTCTTTTGGTCATGACCCAGAGCTCATGACCATAGGTGAGAGTCGGAGCGTAGATTGACCGGTAAATCGAGCGCTTCGCCTTTCAGCTTAGCTCTTGGCTGCGAACCACCCCAGTGAGAGCTGGAGGTCATTGCTCGATGAAGCTAGAAGGACCACATCATCAGCAAAAAGCAGCGACGAGATCCTCCTGCCCCCAAACACAAACCCCTCCCCCACCTAGCTGCACCTAGAAATTCTGTCCATAAAAGTTATGAACAGAACCGGTGACAAAGGGCAGCCCT
>JAQQZY010000010.1:10163565-10173565 GCA_030068375.1 Ostorhinchus rueppellii | reverse complement strand
AGTAGAGCTCGACAAATTAAACTGAATTGAATAGATGGAGGGAAGGAGTCTGTCTTCATACATTCACACATGTACTGTGTAATATTGAGCTCCATAAAACAAATACATTTACACCTGTGGGAAAAAAAACCACCTACAAATGCAGTACACTGTAAAAAGTAAAACACTGAATGAACTTAAAACATTTTCTTCAATAAATCACGTTTTAAAAAAATAGTTGAGTGAACCAAATTAAATTATATCGAATGTAATTTAATCTGGTTCACTCAACTATTTTTTATGTGACCTATTGAAGAGGAATTTCTCAGTTGATTCAATGTTTTACTTTTTACAGTGTATGATGTAGACGAAGCAGAAACATGACAGACTGAAGATGCACAAACCTGTTGGTAAAAAATCCTTGCAAATAAAAACCCTGTCGCCTTACTTTAGCACGTAAAAAGCAGTATTTTTTTTATGTAATTACGGAAAAATGCGCCTATTTTATCCAAATGTGTACACTGTAAAAAGTAAAACATTGAATCAATTTTAAAAAAAAATTTTGTTCAATAGGTCACACATAAAAAAAATACTTGACTGAACCCGATTTAATTATATTGAATTCAATTTAATATAATTTAATTGGGTTCACTCAACAAAATTTTTTATGTGTGACCTATTGAAGATTTTTTTTTAAAGTTGATTCAATGTTTTACTTTTTACAGTGTACAGACTCAGCTGCTGTTGTCTGTTTTTACCACTTTAACACAAAACAATGCTGAAACTCCACTCAGATGTCAGCGGTCAGAGTCCCGTCACCCGTGGGCTTTGACAGCACCCTCCCTCCCCTCGTGCTCTTACGTCATGCGAGTACAAGGAGCGCGAGCGGAGTGCGCTGCGCCTCGCGCTCCCACAGCCGCCGGTGCCAACTCCACTGACACGGTGCCATACCGTTACTTCAGCGCGTCCTCCGCTTCTGTCAGAGCTTCTGAAGTTTGTCTTTTCCGTCCAGTCGCTCATAGAACAAGAGATCTGAGCCAAAGCGGGCGGTTTTGTTTTTGTTTTTATTATTATTGTCATTGTTAAAGTTGGATTTACAGCGGACCCACATGAACTGAGAGGAAATACAGCCTTCCAGATGCTGCTCAGAAGATGAGCAAGGCTGAAGCACAGCGGAGAAACCCACGGAACTGACACCGGTATTTGGTTTCTTTTATCTATTTCACACCATCACTGCACACACAAGCCATTTATCCTTTGACTTTTCACGTATAATCCTTTGACAAGTGTAGATTGGACACGTGTTTTAGTCTTAATGCGATTCCACGGACTTCCATAGGATATGAAAGAGTTACAGCAGCCATGCATAACATACATGGGATTCTTTTTTGGTGCTTCTGGAAATGTTTTAATGTGAATTCCAGTTCCTAAACCATCCTATCTTAAATCTGCACTTGGTCAGATGCCCGGTCCCACCATGCCTCAGCTGTGTTTTTAGTTTAGATGCACAGTCCATGTCAAGGTAAATGTGATTCATGCTGCACATACACACTTTTACATAACCACATCACCAGTTTCTTTTTTTTTTTCACATTACAAGCTCAATTTTATACAACACATAAAAGGCTGGAGGCAGCTATTATTTTACTTATTTATGAGCTTTTTTTTTTTTTTTTTTTGGTAATTGCAAACAGATTGCTTTACCAAATCACATGTTCAAAGGTCTGACTCTATATAAAGTACTCTTATTTTGACACTTTAGGCTGTTTTAACCCTTTCATGTATGGATTATAAGAACTTTAATCAATATTTTTTTTCTTAAGTATTTTTATTCCTCTGTAGGCATGAAAAGCAAAAACAAAAAAGTGATTGAATTTTTTTTATGAATCTATTTTTCATGGAATTACAAAAATGTCCACTCAGCTGAACAGTATGTGTTTAACCCTTTCATGCATCCTGGTCACTACAGTGGACAGCTATCCTATGGGTGTTCTCTTGTAGATTCATGGGTTTTATTTTGTTTTATTTTGTTTTATTTGCATATCTGCCAACTCAGTGGATGCTCATGTATTCATACCATTACTGTAACTTTGCTGTTCTTGATAAACCTGATCTGCAGTAACATATTTGAGTGTAAATCAGTTGCTTATTATTGTTATTAGACTGTAATTAGCAGTTTTTTAAACCAAAAAGGTTTATTGTTTTTTTGCATACTATCTCCATGAAGTGAGTCATAACTAGTATTAGAGTATGTTAAAATTTAACATATTTTTAACAATTTAAGCCAATTTTGTGTAACTATATAATGATAAATATGTACTGAACTGGTTACACATGTCATATTAACCCTTTCATGCATAGTGGTCACTACAGTGGACGGCTGTCCAAAGCTGTTCTCTTGTATATTTATGGATTTTTTGTTTTAATTCCATATGAGCCAACACAGTGGACACTTATGCACCATCCCAAACACTGGAATTCATCCTATTACTGTAACTTTGCTGTTTTCGATAAATCTGATCTGCAGTGGCATGTTTGAGCGTAAAAGAAGAAAAAAAAGTTAATTGCTAATTGTTATTAAACTGTAATTAACAGTTTTGGTTTTTTGTTTGTTTGTTTGCACAGTATCTCCATGCAGGTATTGTTAAAATGTGACAAAGCATCAGATTAGCAGCATTAAAAATATTTTTTTCATAGATTTCACACAGCGTATTAATAAATACATGTTTCATACATGTGTTTTTTTCTTTTCAGTTTTTTTTTTCTTACAACTCCTTGAAAAATAGGTTCATAAGAAAAAATCAATCACATTAGATTTTTTTTTCATACCTAAACAGGAATAAAAACATTCAGGAAAAAAATCTAGATGAAGACTCTCATAATTCATGCATGAAAGGGTTAATTTTAGACACAAAGAAACATGTATTTATTGATATAATGTGTGAAAACTATGAGAAGAAAATATTTTTAATGCTGCTAATCTGATGTTTTATCACATTTTCACAATACCTGCATAGAGATACTTTGCAAAAAATAAATAAATAAATAAAAATCAATTTTCGTTAAAAAAAGTAACTAAACAAAATTTTAATTACATTTTAATAACAATTAGCATTTTTTTTCTTTTACGCTCAAACATGCCACTGCAGATCAGGTTTATTGAAAACAGCAAAGTTACAGTAATAGGATGAATTCCAGTGTTTGGGATGGTGCATAAGTGTCCACTGTGTTGGCTCATATGGAATTAAAACAACAAATCCATAAATATACCAGAGAACAGCTTTGAACACTATGCATGAAAGGGTTAATATGACATTTGTAACCAGTTCAGTACATATTTATCATTATATAGTTACACTAAATTGTCATTTTCATTCATAGTTTATAGACCTGGTCTCTTGCTTATTGTCCAGTCTGTTTGGGGTGTTAGTCCTCCAGCCACACCCACTTCTTCTTCATGTGTCCTCCTAGTGTTTGTGTATGAATTCCTTGTGTGTCTGTAGCTCCGCCCCTTTTGCATATTGTCTTTGGCGAGAGGTCAGTGTCTGTATTGTCGTATCCCCTTTATTTGTACATTTATTTGCTAATATTTCTTAATATTTCTGTCATCCATGTTTATGCAGTTGTATTTACGTTGATACTGAACTTGTTGGTTTTGTTTTCTGTCCCGCACGGTGTTCACATGATATTTTCTTCATTGTAGATCTGGGTACAGGACACGATTTAGCATCCAAGCTAGCGGTTTCATATGTTATTAACTGTTAACTGTTTAGTTATTATCCATTAACCAGAACTTTAACTGTCTTGTATTATTTGTTACCTATATTTGTATTATTTATTATTATTATTTATCTATATATTCCATCCTAGGTTAATATCCATTCACACTGTATTTAGTTTAGTTCATGCTAACTCTCCTTTTTTTTTTTTTTTTAAAAAAAACCAACAACTTATTTTTATTGAAAAATAGAAGAAAAAAAAAGGGAAATAGGAATACAGTTACAATTGTATTGTTTTTTTTGTATGTGCTACATTTTGAGTTATACTTTTTCAGCAAGTCCAGTCAGGGAGGGAGGGTGAAGGGTTGTTTATATGTTTAAAAAAACAAACAAAAAAGCAATACAATTGTAACTGTATTCCTATTTCCCTTTTTTTTCTCTTTCTATTTTTCAATCAAAAGAAGTTTAAAAAAAACAATTATGACTTGATCTCGTAATTATGGCTTTATCTGGTATTATGTCATTTTATCTCGTAATTATGACTTTTATTCTTGTAAT
Organism: Ostorhinchus rueppellii; assembly: GCA_030068375.1. Classification (NCBI taxonomy): domain Eukaryota; kingdom Metazoa; phylum Chordata; class Actinopteri; order Kurtiformes; family Apogonidae; genus Ostorhinchus; species Ostorhinchus rueppellii. The sequence goes on along the minus strand of JAQQZY010000010.1, from coordinate 10,169,309 downwards.
TGTGGTTTTATCTGGTAATTATGACTTTTTTTTTATCTCTTATAACTTCTTTATTTCACAGTTATGACTTTTAATCTCGTAATTATGGTTTTATCTCATAATTATGACTTTTTTTATCTCTTATGACTTCTTTGTTTCACATTTATGGCTTTTCATCTCATAGTTATGACTTTTTATCTCGTAATTATGACTTCTTTATTTCACACTTATGAGTTTATCTCGTAGTTATGACTTTTATCTGGTAATTATGTCATTTTATCTCGTAATTCTGACTTCTTTATTTCACAGTTATGACTTTTTATCTCGCAATTATGACTTTTAATCTTGTAATTATGGTTTTATCTCATAATTATGGATTTATCTCGTAATTATGACTTTTTTTAATCTCATAACTTCTTTATTTCACAGTTATGACTTTTTATCTCGCAATTATGACTTTTAATCTTGTAATTATGGTTTTATCTCATAATTATGGATTTATCTCGTAATTATGACTTTTTTTATCTCATAACTTCTTTATTTCACAGTTATGACTTTTTATCTTGTAATTATGACTTTTTATCTCATTTTTTTCCCGCTAGCAGAAACAGGCTTTCATAGTTCTGTATGTGGAACCTGAACTAAAATAAGTTTGACAGCTTTGACTGTGGAATTTTTGTGCTTTGTATATTCACCCCAGACGCCAGATTAGAACCTTTTTTGGGGGGGGGGGGGGGGTGCTGGTTTTGGCCCAGGGGTGGTATGTTGGACCCCCTGGTCCTTGATGCTTCTTATTCTTACACACTGGACCTTTAGATTTTATCGACGCCTAAACTCTTCCCTCTGTTTTTTCGCTGCAGGAGATGGAGATGCGTAACTCAGACTTGGAGAGGCGCATCCAGAACACGGAGCAGAACCTGAGTAACTCTCTGGAGGAGCGGGATCGCATGGACAATGAGATCCAGAGGGCCATCGAGATCCTGGACATTAAGATCTTTGACCTTAATGACCTGCGTCAGAGTCTGGTTAAACTCATCGACAAATAGGACGGAGGGAAGTGGAAGCGCAAACCCAGGAGAGAGATGGAGCAGATGACAGGGTTCAGTTTGCAGAGCGGGAGGAACCAATGAAACCAGGACGAGCTGCTCCCTGTTATCTCCAAGCACAAGTCCACCTGGACTGCAGGAAGGTTCCTCCATGTCAGTGCTGCAGTGGTGTGTGTGCAGTGTGGGCCTAAGCAGCAGCATATACATGGTAGCGCTCGTCCGATCTAATGTAACGCTTCACGTTGCTTTAAGGGTAACATTCAATGCAATAAACCAACTTTAAGGTAAGTGCTTAACAATGCTAGACGTTTACTATTGAGAACTGGTGCTTGTAGTTTTTCATAAGTATGACTTTTGTATAAAAACAGCAATGCAGTGTCAATATGGATGGTAAGAGGCCTTTTATTCAAGGGTTGTGAGGAGACGAACACAGACAGCCTGCAAACATTATCCATGACTGAAATAACACACCAATTTGGCCTAAAAAGAACTGATTTGTAGCTGCACATGCACAATGGAGCAGCAATAATATCAAATATATTACAGTTTTTTGGGATTGCTTACATGCCAGTTGCAGAATCTGGAAAATGTTAAATGTCGTATTTTGTGTTTTTGTGGCGTCATGTATGAAAACTGGTGTTTCAATGGTTAAAATCCTGAAAATGATTGAACATTTGCTCGTTTTGAACAGAGCCAAAGTTGTTGATGGAGAAAAAGCAGAAAAAATATTGATATATGATGATTTTATGTCAGTTTTTTGCGTGTCGATTTTTGGCTCCAGGGTCCCCAGAAGTCTGTAGTGTCTGTATAATAGACCTGCAGGAGTCAGTGTGAATGATCTTGAAGGGTAAGATTGGAAAACTGGTTGAAAATCACTGATGAATCCTTCAAACGTCTGCACTGGCAAACGGTCAGATGTGAAACTGGTCAGGGATCCTGTTTATGCTTTTATTTATCCTCAGCAGGATTGGAAGAAGATGGATGGATCAAACAGTGACTTGGAAAAGATGATGTGAATCTTAAACAAAGGAAAACCATAACTATAATCAAAACAGTTCCATATATTGTTAAGGATCTACAAATAACATGAAATACAACTTACTCAAATGTGCATCTATGTCCAGTCAGTGGTTTTAGGGTGTCAGGGTGCATGCTCCCCATCAAACAAAGGAAAGAGGGTGTACTCGACCTGATCCTTTCTTTGAAATGGTTGGGTGTGGCCTGATAGGTGAGGTAGGTCTTGCCCCTCCCCAACCAGGAAGTGGAGTTTCTAACAGTTACTTATATTAGATTAAAAATATGTCATAAAAGAAACATTCATGCCATAACCTGTAAGACTATATGATAATAAATCTGTGAAACTCTTCCCCCAACAAAGCGTCTGTAGCACCCTATAATGTAATCATTTCATGAAAATGTAATCAAACGCAATAATGTAATAACTTCACCAATAATGTAATAAAATATCCAGACTGATATTGTAATAACATGTTTACTGATAATGTAATACCTTATTACGTTATTGGGGATTTATTACATTTTCAGGTGTTTTTTTTTTTTTTTTCCAAAACAGATAATGTACCCACCTGAAAATGTAATAAATTCCCAATAATGTAATAAGATATAATTTTTTCATTACATAAATATCAGTCATATCAGGATATTTTATTACATTATCGGTGAAGTTATTACATTTTATTTTATATGACATTTTTATTTTATATTTACATTATTATTGGCTTTTATTACATTTTTGATTGAGTTCAGTGCAAATGTTATTACATTTTCAGGAAATTATTACATTATAGGTGCTAACGGGTCTCAGGAGGATATTGAGTATTTTCTACAGCACATGGCTTGTTTTTTTTTTTTTTTGTTTTTTTTTGATGAATCTGAACTTCCTTTAGTACATAAACATAAAATAACAGAACCTTGTGCAGTGATTTACATGTACAGGTGTGAATTTTCACCTTTAATAGGAAAGTAACACCTATGAACCTTTCAACGCAGTAAAAAATACTCCAGTATAATCACAGTATCGTTTGTTTTTTTTTAATAATTATTTTTTTATTGCATTTTATAATTTTCCATTGACATAGAAGAAAACAAAAAACAAAGTAAAACAAAAACAACCCCCACATCTGGAACAGTGAACATTTGGGAGTGATCAGACAACAACGAATATTCATTTGCATAAATTAAAATCAGGATTATTAGATGGATTTTTAGAAATTGACCCATATTTCCCAATATGAAGCAAAAATGTCTAGTTTATAATGAACCAATGCAGTTTTTTCTCCATTTTGTAAATGTCTGTTGTTCTGTCAGGGCTTTTGGTGACTTAACCATTTCCTAGTCACTATTTTTTTTTTGTTTTTGTCTTTTTTATTCACAGGCGATCAGCAAAGCATTAATTAAATATCTATCTTTCTTATACATCCAAAATACAAAGTTTTCATTTCGAAGGGTAAGACACATTCTGAAATATTTTATCAGGTATTACGAATGTCTCTCCAAAATAGTTTCACAGTGTCACAGTCCCACATTATAACAGAACACACAGGAAGGAGGAGTTCCCTCTTAGTGTGATAAAGTATCTTATCAAAGCTTTCCATCCAAACTCTCTCCATCTTTATGATGGAGTTCATTTCCATTTGAAACCTCCAAATTTCTGTCCACGCGTCTGCAGATTAATCGCATAAGTTGATTATTTTTGGCATATTTTCATTTTTGAAGCGTGAAATGTGTCATAGAATTGCAAACAAACAGCCCAACTAAAATGTCTTTTTTTTGTGTGTCTATTCCAGTCATGTACGTTACGTTTAATGTTTTCGTCACTGGATGTGTAAGCAGTCTGTAAAAACTGTAAAGGGAACTGATGTTTCGTGTGACGCCCAGAACAACAAGTGGAGCTTTTCCACCACAGGGAAAAACAACCACACACATCACACCACCTGAACCCGGTCTGAATATTGACACCAAAGATCAAGTGTGGAGTCACAGATAGCATCCATCTACGGCTTATTTATTCTTCTTATTATTATTATTACCATCACGGCCTCATTTATGTAGAATATAAGCAACCTTTAAATGTAAGGCGAGTTACAGTTACACTTAAATACCTGTTTATAGATAAGGAACAGTAGGCAGTGACGTTTAGGATCAATAATAGAATCACTAAAGCTACCGTTAATAAGTCATAAGAATAAAAGTCATTAGATACAGTAAGTTGATGTTGATGTTGGAACTGGCCCAGACTGAATAAATGTGTCGTGTATCATCAGATCACCTTAACACACCTTAGCTCGGACTGGTTCCAAGACTATTTAAGACACATCTTATGCCTTCTGTCATTACCTTTAACTGTGGATAATACGCCGCAGGCCTTGTTTGTACCGTACCGATAGTTCATGTACTGATGAGGTTCCGAATGTCTACTTCAGAGTCCTCCATCACACACACTTTTACTGTTCTACTGTTTGGAGTCTTGTTTTTCCAGCCTTAATGTTCTAATATAAGGATGGTTGTTGAGAGTTCATGCTGGCTCTGTCACACTCTGAGCTTCTGTCTTTGGAAATAAAAGCAGAGATTACAGTCACTCGCTCATGCTTACAGAGTTTTCTTCTATGGGATGTTCAGTTCATGAGGGTTTTGGGACTATTTTGAATCATCCAGCACAGCCCGGTCAGACTCAGGTGAGTTCAGGGGCCACAGTTTCGCCATATGATCTGAGGTGGGCCAAGACCAGGAAAATAATAATATACAAGTAATGACAGCGCCATATGTTTGTCTGTTTTAAAGTGAAAAAAGTGAAATGGTGTCACGAAGAACTTTACATTTACAGTCTAGCCTTTAAAAACTGTGAATAACGTCAAACTAGAAAAGCACTCAGAGCACAGACCTCCGCCAAGGTAGTGTTTGTACTTTTTTTAAGGTAGTGTTTGTACTTTTTTTAAGGTAGTGTTTGTACTTTTTTAAGGAAGTGTTTGTACTTTTTTTTAAGGTACTGTTTATACTTTTTTTAAAGGTAGTGTTTGTACTTTATTTAAGGTAGTGTTTGTACTTTAGTTTTTTTAAGGTAGTGTTTGTACTTTATTTTTTAATGTAGTGTTTGTATTTTTTTAAGGTAGTATTTGTACTTTTTTAAGGTAGTGTTTGTACTTTTTTTAAGGTAGTGTTTGTATTTTTTTAAGGTAGTATTTGTACTTTTTTAAGGTAGTGTTTGTACTTTTTTTAATGTAGTGTTTGTACTTTTTTTAAAGGTCGTGTTTGTACTTTATTTAAGGTAGTGTTTGTACTTTAGTTTTTTTAAGGAAGTGTTTGTACTTTTTTAAGGTAGTGTTTGTACTTTTTTTAAAGGTAGTGTTTGTACCTTATTTTTTAAGGTAGTGTTTGTACTTTATTTTTTAAGGTAGTGTTTGTATTTTTTAAGGTAGTGTTTGTACTTTAGTTTTTTTAAGGTAGTGTTTGTACTTTAGTTTTTTTAAGGTAGTGTTTGTACTTTTTTTAAGGTAGTGTTTGTACTTTATTTAAGGTTGTGTTTGTACTTTTTTTTTAAGGTAGTGTTTGTACTTTTTTTTAAGGTAGTGTTTGTACTTTATTTAAGGTTGTGTTTGTACTTTATTTAAGGTTGTGTTTGTACTTTTTTTTAAGGTAGTGTTTGTACTTTTTTTTAAGGTAGTGTTTGTACTTTATTTAAGGTTGTGTTTGTACTTTATT
>JAQQZY010000010.1:10131265-10161581 GCA_030068375.1 Ostorhinchus rueppellii | reverse complement strand
ATTCATTCATTCATCTTCTATACCCGCTTTATCCTCTCTAGGGTCACGGGGGTCACATGGAGCCTATCCCAGCTACTGAAGGGCGAAGGCGGGGTACACCCTGGACCATCGCCAGCCAAAGAAGATGACATTTTAATTTTGATAACAATGTCTAAAATGAAGATTTCTGGTTAGAAAGATACTTTTAAATACTAACTTCTTCCAGACTGTTAGCTAGTTGAACTGGGGTTTCTGTTAACTCTCGGCTGGTTCACACATGTGCAGTTCAGTCACATTACAGCCAGTATTAGGAATGGCAGGCATCGTGGTCTGCTCTGATAGCCAAGTCAACTAACTTTGCTGCTACATCATGTCAAGTAAAACTAATGACTGCGTACAAACTGAAAAGAAGTCGTTCTGCCTAAAACTAACTCTCGGGACAATGACTGTATGCACAGTCAGTGGGTTAAACTGGGAAATATGGTTATGCTTTCTAAGGCGAGTGAAGACAGACTAGCAGCAGAGTCTGTACAGTTCAATGGTTAATTCCACAGTAATGTGTCTGGGTTACCTGTGTAGGACCTGTGTTTGTGTAGATCAGGGGTGGCCAACCCTGGTGTCGATGATGAAGGAAGCGGAGGAAATGAACACAACTGCAGAGAAGAGGAGTCGACTTCTTCAGGATGGAAGATCTGGACTAACACCTGGACTGGACTGGTGAGTAAACTGTGGTGAAATGAAACCACTTCTGTTCAAGTCATGGACAAACACCTCACATTTATGTAGTCATTTTTTTTTTTGTCTTTGTTTAGTTGCTGGTTTTAGTGTCAACATATTTATTGCATGTTTTTACTGTTTATTTTTAGTTATTGATTCATTACAGTTGATTTTATAACAATTCATGTTCTTTTATGTAACTCTGCAACAATGGAGTGTGTGTCATCGTTTATTCCACAGGTGTCAAACATGCGGCCCGGGGGCCAAATCCGGCCCACCAAAGGGTCCAATCCGGCCCCTGGGATGAATTTGTGAAATGTAAAAATTACACTGAAGATATGAACAATCAAGGATGTTCAAATCCTTTTAGGTCAATTTAATCTAAAGTGGATCAGACCAGTAAAATACAATCATAATAACCTATAAATAATGAAAACCGCAATTTCACCCCTTGTTTTAGTGTAAAAAAAAAAAGGTTAATTACACAAACATGTTTACATTTACAGACTAGACTTTTATTTTTTTTAAAAAGTGAATAACCTAAAATCTCTTAAGTGAAGGATGTGGAATTTCAATAATATTCTGCCTATTATTTAATGTTTTGTGTATTTGTACATATATAATTGATTATTTAAGAATTACTTAATTACTTAAGAATTTTCAGGTTATTCATATTTGTTCATGTTATGTTCAAGTACAATTCATAGATGTTAATATTTTCAGTACGGAATTTTACACTTTTTCACGCAAGTTATCATACTATTATTTATATTATTTTACTGGTCCGGCCCACTTTCTACCATATTTGGCTATATGTGGCTCCAAGAACTAAAATGAGTTTGACACCCCTGGTCTGTTCTATAGTTCAAAATCACTCAAAAATTCTAATCTTGAAAAATGAGTTAAACCTGTTAAAGTTTCGTAAACATATGAGAGATGTAGTGCAGTAAAGTAGAAAGTATTCGTAGTAAAAATAGAGTAAAAAAAAAGCCCAGAGCCACAGCTGTGTTGTTGTGTTGTCCCAAACCTTTATTGCAGCACCCAGAACAGATCATTTACAGACAAACTGACACTTTAGATGTGTTTTTTTTTTGTTTTTGTTTTTTAACAAAATCCATCATCATTACATCACAATAATTTAATCCCCAGTATGGGCGTCTTCAGGACATTAGATCAGCAGACTGAACTGAAGGTTGTGACGTAAAGACAACACTGTGAGGCAAACAGATAGGTCGATTCCTCCTGTACTTTTACTTCCTGCTGCCTTCTGTGCCTGAGAACAAAGCTGCCCGTGTATCACACCCCGACACAGCACCACTTCTGATCCAAGTGTATGATGACAAACCAGCATCTGTGTCACTGGGTTGCTGCAGTGTGTGGTTGCTTTTATTGCTCTTCGTTTTGTGTTCTTAAAGGTTTGTCCTGAAGTAGCACAGCCCCCTTTAACCTGCCTGTCACAAACAGCTTATGGCTTTGTAAAAAGCTTGTAAAGCATTCTCAGAAAATTATGAGATTTCTTGTATTCCCCCCCAAGTCCTTTTTAAAAAGGTTTAAAAATCTAGAAGCTCTCTCTCAGTAAAGACTGTAATCTTCAATGTTAAAAAGGTTGTACAGTTCACATGGACTTACAAAGTGTTGGAAAGTAGAAAAGACCAGCTAGTGTTACAGAAAAAAAAAAAGAAAGAAAAAAAGACGGTAAGTCCTATAAAAACCACTACTGCACACAACTGGAACGTGTTGCATTCCTTAAAACAAACTGGTACAGTTGTGAGGACTAGACACAAAATACAAACACCGAACCAAAGGAATTAAAGCGGAAATATGTTACTTAAATCTTCTTGGCTAAGCAACAGTAGTGTTTTATTTTTACAATACCACACTGACATACAGTTTGCTGTCAGTTTCCCAACAGGAATGTGTTCCCCAGGGTGCTGCACCCGCTGTCCTATCAAAGCCTCACAGTCACGTCCTATCAAATACAGGTAATGTACACTTAGAACAATGGAACAGACAGGACGTTCATCTGCCCCTCTGCTCATTACCTTAAAAAAAAACAAAAAACAACAAACAAACAAAAAAAGCCCTCAGTCGGCTTTTATCATTTGGAAAGTCTACACACTGAGTTCTGCAGGGGAATGATGTTAGTGCTGAGAACTTGCTACCGTGGATTCCTGATTAAAAACACACAGACAGATGCTGAAGTCGCAAAAAAGGTGGACAGAGGCATGCACCGTTTCCCTTCAAGAAGGTGAAATGCAGAACAGACGAGGCTGTGACGTTATCAGACCTCGTGACAGTGGCCCAGACAGGATCACCTGACCCCTGACCCCAAATGTATTCTGTAGTAAACATCAGAAACCAAACAAATCTGCCTTCACTTACTCAAAATAAACCGCATTATTTCAGCCATGTCCAAACTGACATAATATATGTCGCTGAATAAAATGGTAACCTTTCCTTTTTTTACAAGCTCACCCAATGCATATTTAGTAAATCGCAGTACAATGTTGGGTATGGAACACAGATATACACAAACTGCAGCAGAAATACAGTTTATGTTGGTAATAACTGAGAAATGACTTGTGTTAATTCAAGATGCGTGTGTACACCAGGTTTTTCAGCTGCAGCGCTAATTACCCGACAACATACTACAATTTATCGGACAAATACTTAGATATCCATTACATTTGGGGTTAAAACGCTTCAGTGTGACCGGTGTCCTGTCTCTGTTTTGTCTGCTCAGCCTCCTCAGGAATCCAAATATCACTTAAATTGTTGAACCACAGTGCGACGCTGCTGCACCGCCCACGTTCATCCTCATTTACATCACAGTTCAGGTTCTAAACACACAGAGCTGAAGGTCAAACTCCAGTTCATGTGTTCAACAGTCATTAGGCCCTGTTCACACTGGTTCTGACATGCACTCTGGGTGATCCCGGCTCAAGTGGACAGCTGCAAATCTGGCCGTTCAGCCCTGGTATGCGATCGGATGAATGTGTAGGTGATGTTTTGCAGTCGTGTGGCGACCTCTTGTGGGCACGTAAAGAACAAGATGTATAAGAGGAAAAGGTGGACGTTAAATACAGACCAATATGTGGCTGGAAGGTGGCAGCAGAAACTCTGGAAGCCTTTGATTTTACTGTTAAAACCACATATCCATATGTTAAATTATATGTTTAGCTTCACAAAGATCCTTTTTCATTCCTATGCGAGTGGTTTTTATGCTTTAATGTAACTATAAACACAAGAATTGTCACATAATGTTTCTATTTTAGCCCTAACACAACCTTTTCCTCACCTGAGCCATGTTTTCGCACCTTATTTCCAGCATCATCTGTCGTTTTTGCTTGTAAATTTTACATGTATGACTTCTGTGTTGCAGGTATGAACGTGGAACGTGACCACGTCGATGTGATCTGTGAAATGGCGTCTCGAGTTGTAGAGCTGTCCATTTGTAACCTGATCATCAAAGACATGTCAGGTGAGAACAGGACCACAGTTAAATGGTCGTTTAATCATATCTAGAAACAGAGAAGAAAAAAAAAAATAGCTAGAAATCTACAGAACACACAGAGGTAAAGGTAGTTACACAACAAAAAAATAATGAGGAAGAGAGAGAACATAAAACTACATCATCACAGAAGGGAATGATGAGCAAAGATCCGTCAACACTCATATCGTGGGAAACGTTCACACATGCACTCGCTCACACACTCGTTTCTCTCTGAATTCACGTGCTAGCATATGGCTCATCCTGGAGTCGACGCATACTGAGTGGTAAATAAACTGAGGAGAAGGGGAAGGGGAGGTGGGAGGCAGACAGCTTTGCATAGAGTCTACACAGTCACAGCTGAGAGACGGGGACAGAGGGACAAAATCATCATGTTTGGATTCGATTCGACTACGTTTGAAAGTTTTACCACCGGCCTGAAACAGAGACATTCGTAGCGGTGTCCAGAAGCTCTAAGATGGCGGCAGCAGCTCGCTGTAAAAACCTGCTAACTGTGTAGAACGACCTGAGCCTTCTTCATACTATCACAGATCAAGCCTCAGAGCGGGACTTTGGCCTCAAATTAATTGGCAACAAAATTTATCTCCAGGAAGTCCAAGTGACAATGTCAGACTTCCAATTTATGAGCCAGTCTGGGGTGTTTTTTTACTTCTATTTTAGACGTTGCTCTGGTTGTGGCTGTAAAACAACAGCCACTGATTTCACAGACTTAACCCCCCCCCCCCCAGAACTGGAGAATGATACGACTGCTCAAAAGAAAAAAAAAAAAAGGAGAGAGAAAAATAAAAGCCAGATGAACATGAACTCAAAGAAAATAAACAGGGGTAAAACAGGAGTACCGTTAGTAACAATCCATTCGATATCCGACACATTTACACTAGAGGGACAGTTAAAGGGAGGAGAGGGATGATGAAGAGGAGGGGAGGAGGGGGGGAGGCGAGTGTTGTCATAACGACTTAAATCGTTTTCTCTGGAGGTGAAGAGATGCATCATCCTTCCTGAGCGTGCTCAGATAGTGCTGATGCGTCAGTGGGTCCCTGCTCCGTCACCACGGCGACTGCTTGCTGCCTCTACGTTTCTATGGGAAACAAAAAACATTTACCATGCTCAACGTTCTATGTGTTCATGGACAACAGACAGAAAACCACGCACGCAGCTGCAGTTGATGATAAGTGTTGATGGCGTTCCTGTTGCTGTGTCACAGTTTGGTTTCAATTTTAAAATCCAATTAAATCATACCGTACCTTTTTCTCCGAGTCCAGATTATGTTTAATTCTGTGGCTCCTGAACTTTGAATCGATTCAGAGATGGATGTAACCGACCGTTATTTTACACCAATTAATCTCACCGGTTTCTGACATTTTAACGACCAAACAGAAAATCACTGAAAAATCCCAAAATAAGTCTGGTGTGGTGCAGAAGTCAAATATATTAACTTGACTGTCATGATGGGAAAGAAATCAGAAAATACTGTCTATGAAGAAACTGCAATTATCAATTCAGCTATTTATTCATTTAACACTCATTCATTATTCATGCTGCTCTCGATGGTTGGTATGAAATCGTTGTTTACCATTGTTGCTATGTGACTATTGTTAAATATATAATATTATAAGGTTTACAGATGATCATTTTGATAGTTATGTGCAATATGCATCAATTTGCTAATCTCTTGTTTTTTTCATTAGTATGACTCAGAATAGATGTAACTTTATCATTAATGAAGCTCATTGAATGTCTAAGTTCTATAAATGGGAGAGGGGGTGGGATTTAATACGTTGTCTTCTTCCCACTCTTTTTAAAGCAGGACTTATTGAATTTATTTTGTTATTGCTGATGTACTTGACAAGTGTTTATTTAATTTCGTTTTGTTTTGTTTTTTTGTTTTTTTAAGTTTTATCTATTTTTTCCTTAAATTTACTAAATGTTTTGTGTATCTGCTCTGCCATTGGCTCTTTGTATTCATGAACTGTTTTGGCCTTTTCCTTTTGCTTGAAACAAAATAAACAAGCAAACAAACAAATGGATCCAGGTTTAACTCTACTTTATAGTGGATAATTTAACTTCAAGTGGCTGCTGAGCTGAACTCAGAGAAAATAATCAACCTCTGAGAAAGCGAAGGACTGTTTTCTGATGCTGTCAGTTCATGTGTTGTGTCTGTTGTGGAGCTGAAGAGAAGAATTGGTTGAACTTCAGCTGTATCACCAACATTCAGAGGATGCCTTATTTTAATTCAGGTTTTCCATGTTGAGTATTGTGGCTTAGATTTTACTAAATGGAGAATTTTTTTTTATTTAGTTTTGTAACACAGCTCTACTTAATGACACTGCACCTGCACCTCAGTGGTTCAGTGGGTTATTAGAAAAAATATCCTCACACTTTCTACAACTGCCAACTCCCACACATGCTGATCAATCCACCCTTTGAACGTCCCTCTGAGGTTACATGTTGAAAAAGACACATATGTAGGCCCTTTCACAGGCTTTCTAGTAACAAGTATCTGATAATGTTCTTTGGCAAAAGGAGCCAAAGTGCAGCTGACTATCAGTTCCACGTTGATGACAGACGTTAGATAGTAGACACACAGCACAGCTTTTATCAAACATTATGTAATCGTGTTGTGCAGAAGGTGACAGCAAATATTAACTCTGCGACAGAGGTGAGGATTACACCTTCACCTTTGACATTTTGTCTAAGACTACGTCCACCCTGAGCAGACAGGAGCAGCTTCAGTAGTATTTACCTGTGGGCTCGTCCTCCGTCTGTTCCTCTGCCTCAGCCATTTCTGCTGCTGCAACAAACACAACATGCAGAAGTAAGACAAAATCTAAAAAGCCTGTCTATGCAAAGGTGTCAGCTGGAATTCTATCTAACACTCGGAAAACTTTTTTTTCTTTTATTTCAGTATTTAAAAACAAACTAAGACACCTGTACTTCCTTATTCCCAGTGTCATTAGTAATAGAGGCAGTTATTGTATGTGTGGGAAGTTATTTTTAGTTTGTTCTGTATTTAATTTTGTATTTTTTCTATACATAACACATACATAACAGTACACAACATACTCAAATTCCATTTATTAATAAAGAAAAAATGGATAAAATAGTAGTTAACTTTTTGTTTGTCTAATGTTGTATTTTGACATTTGCCCCTGTGTTTTATAATATAAATAATTAAAAAAGTGAATGAGTGCCCACCTTCTTCTTCTGCCTCCTCTGCCTCCTCTACTTCTTCTGTCTCTGTAGGTAAAAAAACAAAAATATGATCCATTAGTTATACGCTCATATCAGGGAACCAGTTAACATCTCTAAATAATCTGGAATTCACAGAATGCAGTGTGCACATCTGATGTATTTATGGCTCATCTGAAGAACCTGTATTTTGTGAGCAGCTGTTTCTCTGAAGCTCCAATCTGTCTTTGGTGTCTGTTGACAGACTGGCATCACTCAAACAGATGGCCATCACACATTGTAGTTAAAGTTGTAAAATGAATTGTGGGAGTGGGTTTTGTAAATGTGGATATGTTTGTGTATCCAGACAGGACAATATTCACATGGGTGTTGGTAAGAAGAGCTTTATCATGTACAAGAGGGAAAAACATAATAGAATGCTCATGTTTGAAAAAAAAACAAAACACTGCCTCTTTTCTCTATACAACTACCCACACTTTGGGTCAAATCTATATCTGATCTTTCCTCATGTCCTGAGTTCTGCTGAAGATGTGAAGATAGGATGGAAACAAACACCTGTAAACCTCACAGACAGCCTGTGTACTTTCATCTTACCTGATGCTGTTTCTTCCTCCACTGCTTCTTCTGGAGTTTCTTCTGTTTCTGCAACCTCCTCCTCTGCCTCCTCTACAGGTTCAGACTCCTCTGCAGCTTCTTCTGTGGATTCTTCTGTGGGAGCTGCCTCCTCCTCAGCGGGCTCCTCTGAAGCTGCTGCCTCTTCCACTGTCTCCTCTTGAGGTGCTTCCTCCTCCTCCTCCTCCTCCTCAGGTACTTCTTCCACTGCCTCCTCTGGTGCTACATCTTCAACAACTTCTTCTGCAGGTGCAGCCTCCTCAACAACTTCTTCTGCAGGTGCAGCCTCCTCAACAACTTCTTCTGCAGCTGCAGCCTCTTCAACAACTTCTTCTGCAGGTGCAGCCTCCTCTTCAGCTGCTGGTTCTTCTGCTACTTCCTCTACAGTTTCTTCTGATGGTGCTGCCTCCTCCTCGGCTACTTCTTCAACAGCTTCTTCTACAGGAGCAGCCTCCTCTTCTGCAGGTGGTGCTTCTTCCTCAACTGGCTCTTCAACAGCTTCTTCTGCAGGTGGTGCTTCCTCCTCAGCAGCCTCCTCAACAGCTTCTTCTGCAGGGGCACTCTCCTCCTCTGCAGCTGCCTCTTCCACAGCTTTCTCCACTGCAGCCTCCACCTCTGCTGCTAGTTCCTCTGCAACCTCATCAACAGCTGCCTCCTCCACAGCTGGCTCCTCCACAGCTTCCTCTGCTGCTGCCTCCTCCTCAACTGGAGCAGCCTGAAATCAATGGACACATTAGAACACAGATTATAAAGGCATCCACCCTTAGTCACATTCTCACATTTTACTTTGTCATAAACAGTTAAACCTCCTTTATTTTCGTTAAACCGGTCAGTTTTATGTTTTCTAGCATTAAATATCAAACCAGTTAAATACATGTGTTTAACATCTGTGCTACTTCAGGACTCATGTGCTACAATAAATTAGAGCCAAGTTAAATATACTGAGCAAAAGCCACACTGTCATCTGATCACCAATTACAGTTACATGGATGACAGTTCTTTAAGCCGACATAAATCATGCTGAGATTTAAAGTTACCCATTTAGATGGACAATGTCATCTGATTATCAGCTTTTCATTTTACAATAAGTCATTTTTAATTACAAGAAAACATAAGTCAAAAAAATATAGATGTTGAATAAAATGTTATTCATTCTAAAGAAGTGGGTTATGATTTTGAAGATTCTGACCACATCTCGTCAAACACTTATGTGAACAGCACACACTTATGTGAACAGCACCTTCTAAATCTACAACAAAACCTTTATTAGCAACAGAGCAGGTTTGTTTTTCTATCTCCCCGTTTCTGTCTCTTAAGATTTAACAATATGCAACAAACATGCGTAAAAACAATACATTTATTGCAAACAGAAATGAGATTGAGCATTTCTGATGACTATTAAAGACTAAATCTGCTAATATTGATAGCAGTTTTCTGATTTATTCTGATCAGGTTCGTCTCTTTCAACTGCAGTGGTTAAACAAAAACTATTTATTCTGTCTACTAATGGCAAACTCAGGTCTGTGTAAACACAGCTAGGTGTTTTGACTCTGGGCAAAAACTGGATCATAGGAGTCTATTTTTAATATATGCAGTATTCTTTGCCCCAGGTATAGTATAACAAGTCTGAGCCAGTTTAAGATGCATAAAAGAAAATGTACCGTAACAGCAGCAAAGGTACAAGTCTAAAAGCAGTAGCAAATTATTTTAGAATAATATCTAAAGGGAAATCCTTCAGAAACAGCTTTGCATTTGAAAAAAAAAAATTTATTCAATTGGTAGTGAAAGAATAAAAGAATGTAATCATCCTGGAAGCTCTAATATCGTTCAGGTGTTAAAATTGTAGTAGCTTTTCCCCCTCTCTGTGTGCAGAAAGTGTAGAAGTGACTCCATGTCAAAAGAGGAGCTGAAATACTTCATTTTCTGAACCCACTTTATCCTCACTACAGTCAGGGGGTGCTAGAGCCAATCTCAACCTAACTGCACAAAGCACAAGGCCATTTGACCTTGAAAAAGTAGGTCAAGGTGAACTATTTCAATAGGCTTCTGCTCCATGCCAAGATGCATCCACAGTATAAATTTGGTGCAAGTATCTCAATGCATTCTTCAAATGTTGAATGGACAGACTGATGACAAAACGTTTAAAATAACCCTTCAATCTGAAGTGGGCTGAGGGGTAATAAAAACATGAACATTCTGGACATACCTCCTCTTCCACTGGGGGAAGCTCCTCCTCCAGCACCTCTGGATCCTCTTCAATCACCTGAAAAAGCAGAACATAAAACACATCAATGTTTGAAGTCATTCTTAGAACAAATGGCCCCTCATAGCCTCACCTCCAACAGGCATCTGATTTTACATGTAGAAAGACTTTACGTCCAAACACAACAAGTGGTGGTTTCATATTCCAGTTGGTACAAACCTCAGGGGTCTCCTCTGGCTCTGGTTCAGGTTCAGGTTCAGCCTCAGGCTCTGGTTCTGGCTCAGATGCCTCCACCTCAGGCTCTGATAAAAGCAGAACCAGTTGTGCTCATCAGGGATCCGACAGGCAGGAGGTGCTCAAACATACCACAGTTTCAACTCAAGGTTGGAGTACAGCATCATTCGTACCTGGAGGTGGTGGTGCAGCCGCTTCCTCTGCAACTGCAGCTTCGATCACGTCTTCCACAAGCACAGCATCAGGCTCGATAATGGCTGGAGACAGTGGCGTGACAATAAAAATTAGAATGAACTACAGCATATAGCACATTTTGACCATTTCCCATCTTTATTATTATTGTCTGTGTAAGCATGGTTGAAATGCTATTCACAGTTCTTGGACTGCACTTATATATGGAATGGACTGCACTTATATAGCGCCTTTCTACACCTTCATGGTGCCCAAAGCGCTTTACAAAGCCTCACATTCACCCATTCACACACCAGTAGGCGGCTGCTGCCATGCAAGGCGCTGCCCCAGACCCTACTGGGAGCAATTTACCCACCTGGGTATTCTTCATGAGCTATGTCTGACTGATGTATTTCAATGAATAAATAACTGCACACACTATGATGAAAAGGGTATTATTACTGTATCTCACAAGAAAAGAACAATAAGAATTATGCATGTGGCATAATTAAAGCAATGAAGAACGTAATGTATGCATTGTTAATTACCTCCATATTCATTCAGTGCAGCAAAGACAATTATGAAGTTATCGCCTCCAATTTCACTGTTGTATGACTTTGAATATTACTCAAGTTTACGTAACAGCTGTGTGCATTTCAGATTCATCTGAACATTTATCTGCACAGAAGTTCACTTCTTCATGTGTGACCAGGTGGGTAAATGACTTTTCTCATCTGAGTGTGGTATTTGTTTCTAAGTGTACATAAGGTAGATTCTGCTATATGGGATGTTGAAGAGGTTTGACATTTTTTGCATTGCTGCTTTTCTTCTGGTTATTCTTTTAAAATGTCACTTTGGCGGTTTAGTGTAGATGAGCAGATGTTCTTTTTTTTCAGACTTCAGTTACCATGCATCACCTGCGTTCCCTCATGATCTACCTTTACATGTTCCCATGAGATCATTGTGTGTGTATAATCAACCTGTTTGTTTTACCTTCTGGTGTGGGTTCAGCTTCAGGGGCCTCCACTGGGGCAGCTGCTTCCTCACTACGGGAAGTAACGACAACCACCTTCTCTTTGAGTCCTATATGGAGTGATGCAAATGTTGAAGGCAGCAAACACACACGCGTACAGTGCAGACACAGGATATGAAGTGTGTATACAAAGTATGTGAACGGTCACATTATGGACTCCACACACCTTTATATAGAGAGAGATGTGGTCAAAAGTTTTAGAACACATTTTTCCAGTTTTAGTAATATTTTAACAGTGAATTGGAGGAAAGGTAAAGAGCCAGAGATGACAAAAGTCCAGGTCATTTATCAGGACATAAATAATAGATTAAAAATAGAAATTTTCTGCAGCAGCAGAAGTAAATTTTATGCTAAAATTTGATGATTTTGTTGATAACCTACAACCCACTGAATAAAAGTGGTTTTAGACAACAAAAAAAAAAGGGCAAAAAGGAACAGATTTGGGACATCTGCACAAAAAGACCTTAAACGTTTTTCTATTGAGAGATGTTAAAATGTGTTTTAACAGGTGCATTTTTATGCCTTAAGACATGACACTTTGACATGTTAACACAACACAAGTTGACATGTTAACGTGTCTTTTCTGGTTGTACCCAATGAGGGACCGTAAATCAGGGCACTCTTACATATTCATGAGGAGGGTTGCACAAAAGCAGCACTTTGTGTGTAAATTAATAATGTAGGCACATATGTACAGGTTACAAGCACATACACAGCAAAGGAAATGAAGTGTATGAAACACAAGCCTGAGTTGTTGCTCAGAAGAGTCTAAAGTTTCAGTGGAGGACAATGAATGATTCATATTGAAAAGGATTAACACTGCATCATCTTGATTAAGCTGAGCCTAAACGCTACATCTCACACTTCCTTTGAACTCTAATTGGAAGAATGGAACAACATACATCAGGTGTTTTTTGTTAAAACATGATAATCATACAGCTAAACAGGCAAATATACCCTCAACCTTCACTATAGTGTCATCTATACACATACATTTCAACCTTTAAAAGTGTATGTATTCCCTTTAGAGACCTAGACTTCTAAAACTTTTGACAAGTAATGCACATGTGTAGTGATATTATCATTTATGCTCAGTAGATCAGATAATACTGGACCACAACAAGGTGTGGATCTGATTTCTTTTGCATGTCAATCCAAATTATTGTTTTCCACTGGTGAAATCATTGACAAAACAAACCATCAGAGAAAGGCAATGGGTTTCTTTTGCTGACTGAAAGAAATTCCACACACACAAAGACTGTTATACTTCGGGGGCACAGTAACCACGCAATGTTGGAATCTTTAATAATTATTGTTGATTCATACTGTGATGTAGTAGATCAGGTACAGCAAAGGAAGGATGGAAGAGAATGAGCCACACATGGATCCAGAAACTTTATTGACAAGAATACCACACCTTTATGATTCCTATAAACCCCATTGTTTTGATAATCACTAAATATCCCCTCTCATGACTTCAGCAGCTCTATCCCCTGCACTTAAGAGTCTAGCTCCACTCATTTTTTTTTTTACAATTCAGGCTCACAGCGTCACACATCATAATAATCTAAACTAGTGTTGACCAGTGGGTTGACCTTAGACTTTGCTGCAGTGACATAGACGTGTACTCCAGGGTCAGCACGTTTCTGGAAACACTCGACACGCCCACAGCTTGTAGAGGTTATTTAGAGACTGAAAGACTTTTTACAGTACACGCCTTTCATTTGTGGTGATGATCCATCTGTTGTCAAACACAAATCATACTCCTGCTTCGGTTTTCAGCTAACTAAACAAAGATCATGTAAATATTTCCTCATTACCTATGATGATACACTTGGGAAAGTATAGGCTGCACATTTGAGATGTTAAACCCATTTATTTCTTTAACCCTTGAACTGTATGAGTCAACAACGAAACTATTGCAGATAAATTCTTCATATGGTTATTCATTTCCTTCTGGATTTAGACTAAAACCCTCTGCTCTACGATTCTGAATAAGTATAAAGAAGCCACAGACGAGAAACTTCAGTACAGGCCAGTATGAAGTTCAGATTTATAAACCAGGGGCCTTTTCAGTGCTGCACTGATCACTGAGTCACATTGCCATGGGTATGTTTTTGGTGGTAAAGACCTCAACCTCCACACATAGACCTGTCTGTAAAACTGGCCAACTCCACTTTTTTAATGACTGAGATATTCCTCTCAAGTTTGACTTCTTTATTTCCTGCCTTTGTCTGATTTGCCAGCTTTGCTTTTTTTCACCTTTTCTTTTTCTTTTCCTTTTCTGTGGTCCTCCTCCTCCTGGACCTTCTTTCCCTCCCCCTCCACCTTTTTCTCTGCTTTGTCGTCTTTCTCACCCCCTCCTCCTTTCTTTAATTTGCCCTCCTTTCCCTCCACCTCTTCTTTCCCTTCATCCTTTTTCCCCTGCAGCTGTTTGTTTTTTTCCTTCCTCAGTTTCTCTAGAGCTTTCTCCATCTCTTCTTTTTCAATCTTCTCCTCTTCTTCCTTCAACCTGATGGCCACCCGTTCCTTTACTTTTGCCGATATGTCTTTCCTTCCCAGCTCCAGCTCCTTCTCCTCCTCCTCTTTGACCAGGATTTGTCTGACCTCAGCCAAGGCCAGTTTGGCGAGCTTCTTGGCCTCCACTCGCTCGTGGATGATGGCCAGCTGCTGTTTTAAGGCCTCTCGAAGCTTGAAACCCACATCTTTGGTTGGAGAGCTCTCTGGGATGGAGGGGCAATAAGACTCATTGGCATTTCACCATTCATTGAACGAGTT
Source organism: Ostorhinchus rueppellii (assembly GCA_030068375.1). NCBI lineage: Eukaryota > Metazoa > Chordata > Actinopteri > Kurtiformes > Apogonidae > Ostorhinchus > Ostorhinchus rueppellii. Next base: position 10,147,154 of record JAQQZY010000010.1, on the reverse strand, counting down.
CATGGGACGAAGCCATGCTCAAATTCACACCAAAGATCAGATAGGCAAGTTCATTTCAGTCCAACCAGTTTCACACCACAGTCCTCTGACTCCTGTCAAATCACATTAACGCTGTAGTGAACATGCATAAAATGGATTTTACACCAGTTGCACGAGGGTTTTTATGGATAAGTACTTCAGCTACTTCTGGAACGCTGCAACTGTACCTTTAGTTTAGTGCAGCTTGTAGTGTGTTTAGTATGTATACACTCCACTGTCTAGTCCACACGGGAACACAGCACGGCAACAAGCAAATGCATGTCGATACCTTTTTTAGCTCCTCTCCTGTCTGCATCTCCAGGTTTCTCATCTGATGTCACAGAAAACATACATAAATTAAGGTTTTGCATCCTAACATGCAATGCCTGCCTGATCATAACAGCTGCATAAACTCAAATAATTCACCAAAAGTAGGTGATAAACTCAAGTCTACAACACATCAAATACCAGAGAGGAAAAGTTTCCTGTACAACCAAAGAGGCTATTAGAAGTGAAAGCAAAATGTGACACTGGGAAGTTAGATGATGATTCCTTTTTCCAAGCTGTTAATAGCAGTACCTAAATGTAAAGAAATGAATATACATCCACCTTTAGGATTGTCACCAGGGGTTTGATGAGTAATAATGAACTGAGGTGTAATGTCGTAATTCTTCTTAACTGCTGTTTTACATGTGCTTTCACAGTTTTTTTTTTTCTTAAATGTGCCTTTGGCAAAATGTCCCGTCTCCGCTAGGTTGTGCAAAATGTCTATATTAGTGTTGACAAGGAACTAACTGCCCCGCCTTTGAGTGCACTTGAGATTGATAGAGCACCTAAGGGGTTAAAGTGCATAAAGAGTAAAACACTAAAAATTTAAAAAAAGAAAAAAAAAAATCAGCTGCATACTTTGACGGAACTTTACAATAAGATCCGGGTTCTATTTTGCATTTTCTGTTTGGCAGCATCAACCAGAGACGGAGTAAACATTATCACAAATGTTTGTCCAGAAAAGGGAGGGCTACAACTGCAGTAAGAGCTCAGTCTCCTGCTGTCGAAGAAAACACATGCAAATAAAGAAAACCTAAACAAGTCAATGTGACAGGCTATAGAAACTCAGTACATGCAAATGCAGTTTTGTACACTTCTGCATGTGGCTGCGAGTATTTGTATGCAGGAAGTTTTCTTAATTTGCTCTTTTTTTTAATCTCTTAAATTTATTTTCTTACACAGCAGTGTGCCAAGCGTTCTCTATTCCTATAGTGAATCATAGAAGACTCTCCCTAAGGTGATTACTGTGGCATCTGAATTGACAACCCCACTTTAATGAGCAGGATTCATTGGTAAAGACAGAACAAGCCTAACCTGTTTCAGTCCAACATAAATATTCACTCAAGGCCTTTTGACACAGAAACGCACACCCAGGTTGTCACATGCTTAGGACAAAACACCTGCAGCTGACTCAGCGTTTCATCGTTATTAGTAGATTCCTGTGTAATTCAACAGACACGCCTCTCGCTGTGTCACTGTGGACGCTCCATCAGGGGCTCAGGTACACTCCTTTTAACCTCTGGCTATAACTAGCAGCACCACCATTTACACAGAAATGATCATTTCTCAACTGTGGATTTAAGAGACAACTGTTAGACTTCAAGGCTACCAAGCACTGTTAGAGTAAGATGTCTGTTTATTACATTAAAGGGGAAACCAGAACAATGGAGCACCTCAAGGACAGCGCACCACTGTGGCTCAGTATATACACAATATTGTTCTTGAGGAAAGTCCTAAAGCCATCAGTGACTAATATATGAAAGGTTCCATTTCTACACCTGGAGGGTCTGCATACAAGGACATGTCCATATATGTGGCAACAAATGTATGGTCCATGGATGATCAAAAATCTGAGTTAAACATGGACATCTGCAATGTACATTATGAGCTCCCCTTTCCCTCTACAGGAAGGTATAGTTGGGGTGCAAATGAATAAAATGGCTTTGCGTGATGTTGGATCACTTCATAAATTGTATTTGAAGTAATGCATTCCCATCTTTGCAGACTCTAAAAATCAAGGCTTTCATTAAAGTAGTCTTCATTTTCAGAGTTAGGAATTGTCTGAGTTTTCTTGAAAATCTAAGAATTAATAGGACTACATAGGCACTCAAAAAAAAAAAAAAAACAACCAAAGACTAAATATAATTCACACTAAAACATACCAACAAACTATTGAAAGCTTCACAGTTATAATAACTGGATCCCTGCACACTGAGATGCTCATGGCATGATCAATAATCTGAGCTGCACATGAAACTCTGAAGTGCACCCTATTTATTTACCCCTTCCTATACAGGAACATATGTTCCACTTGACAGGTTTAAATTATCTGTACCTTGAATTTGTCATCAGTAAACAGGTCTGGCAAAGTCTAAAATGCTCTGAAAAACACAAGAACATGTCCCTGCAAAGAGACACACAATGTGTTACCGACAGAAACTACTGGCTCTCATCCTCAAGTAGGGGTGTTATGGTCAAAGTACCATGGGAGCACTTCCTAGCACTAAATCAGCAATTCAATCGATCAGTTCTTTCTCACTGCAGTGGTCTGTCTCCCATGACAGTATGTGTTTGTGCAGAAAGTCAAAAGGTAGCTTGTTAACAGCAGTTTAATACATCAGGAAGAGGAGGGGTGGGGTTACCCAGGTCAGTCTGTTATAGTACCACTACAACACATCTTGTGTACATTTACCCCTAAATAAACCCGCATTATTCCTGATTTCAGCATTTTATCCAAATGCGCAGATTCTGAACAGAAGGTAGGAATGGGATCCAGGACAAAAAGCAAGAGTCTTAGAGGTGCCAGAAATTTAAAAAAGTACAAATCCATGCTTGTAGTCCAAGTGTCCCGAGTAAATGTGTTCTAGATCAGTTTTTTTAGGCATGCAGCAATAGGAAAAGACAAGAGGGACAGCAAAATCCAAGCTGTCAAAGTGCAAATCACCCTTGCATTTCATGTTGTTCATTGGATTGCTGGCTATTTGCAACAGATCTGTGCAGAAAATCAGTTATAAATAGATTCTTAAAAAAAAAAAAAAAAAAAAAAAAAACCTTTGAGAGCTTAAAAAATGTTCCTGAGTATCATCAGTCCAAATCCCAGCACAGAAATCGACATCATGGAAACTCCTTCAAAAAGGATTTAATTCTTAAGATTCTGCTAATAAAAGTGAGCAGCTTGTCAAGTTTTAGAAGGTTATAGTTGGTGGAATCCAGGATGGGTAGGGCTGAAAGCACAAGGCTATCTGTCATATTTATCTTCAAGGCTAGTGGCTGGTTCAAGTGCCAAACGCTGTGAAACATGTCCCAGACACTAAAGCTTGGGCTGTTTGACAGGGGCCCGTAAAGTTGAAGAACAGTGTGGAACTGAGGATAACGGGACTGTTGCTATTGGTTATGAAGGCCAACTATTACAATCTTCTGCCCCTGGTTTCCATCATCCTTTGCTCCTCTTCTTCTCACATGTACTTCATCATCCTCCTCATCCTCATCTTCATCCTGCAGCTCCAGGTCTCCTCTTGAGCCACTGCGCTGCTCCTCTTCCTGCTCCTCCTCCATTGGCTCCAAGGGGTTAATCAGACCGTACAGGAAAGTGAAGAAACCATTTAACCAATCAGAGCCGCCCTCCTCCACTTCTTCTAACCAATCCAGAATCTTGGATTCACCCTGACCATCGCCCTCACTGGTCAGGCCTACGCAAACAAGAGGAGGGGGATGGGGGAGGGATGGAGGTGGGGGTGGATGAAGGGGAAGTGTGGGTGTACAAGTTGATGTGAGAGAGACGGGGTCGGGGGAGTGGAGAAAACTAATAGCAAAAAGGCAGGTGGAAGTAAAGTTGGAGCTGAAAAAAATGAAGAGGATGATGAAATGAAAGAGCAGAGGAGGAAAGAGGGAGGGAAAGAACAGGAGAAGGTAAGAAGTTTTAAGCGTAGGTTAGGCAGCGAGGGATCTACTCATACTATATAAATACTGTATATATATATATATAAAAGCAGGTAGAGTCAGGACGTCTCCACATGATCACCAGCAAAATGTAGCTTTTCTATTAAACCATCAATGCTGCCCAACAAGACATTGAGTGGTTTAGTTTTACCAACAGTATTTTTCTTTAGAATTAAATCAGATAGTTCTCTTTAATGAATCATAATGAATAATGAGGCGTTTTGATGAAGTTCATTTAATAATGGGGCTACAGATCATGTGTAGACAGTCAGAACCAGATCGAAATAGGTGTTGGATACAAAACTACAAGGACACATGGAAGAGCTCATACTTCTGCAAGAGTGACTTTAAGTCTTTGCCTGTTGGCCAGGGATGGGCTCCATACACTTTTGAGCTGCAATTTAAATCATATGTCTTATATTGTAACAATAGCTAAAAATGAGAATGTTTTGGTTAAAGTGAAGAATATGGTCAAAGAATAAAACTGACAAGTTAGTTTTTAGTGGCTTGCACAAATGTTTAACATTTTTGTGTTTACGCCAACATCCCACAACTTAAAAGAGTGAAGTCATTACAAGTATGTGACTGTTTTCACAGGCCATTCTACATTTTCTTCTAATTGTGATCAAATACAAACAAGTTAAAGAAGCAATGAAGCAGAGGCTAAGGAGAGAAAGCATGGAAATAAAAAGACTTCTTTTGAAAAAAACAAAACAAAGATGTATTAGAAGACTTAAGAGTGTTTTGGGAAGATGCACTAGTGTAAAAGGTTTGGGGACAGAGTTACAAACCATGTAATTATTATAATAAAGAACATTACTATGATTATCATTCTCAATAATCATAATGATATCAATGAAGACCACTGAGCTAAAAATAATCTGAATATTATTGTCACACTGAAGATGACCTCTGTACAAAGTAGTAAAACATACCAAAATGGAATCAAGGCCAATATGGAGCAGATAAAATGAGTTCAGCTTACTGCGAAAATTATGAAAAACAAAAACTGATGCTGTCAGAAATAAGCCATATTTAAGGTTCAGTTCAACAGTTTTCCACTTTTTAGTCAAAGTCATAAAAAAGCGCTAGGCAAAAGATAAACGTGTCTTATATGAAGTTAACTTTCATTGTAGCATAAATTAGCTCAATACATAACGATGTTATTGTGTCTTTGAGTTTGGAGCCTCCTTGAAAAAACAGACATTACTGGAGTACATGTATGGTCCAATAACAGACCAGGTACATACCAACTTTGACTTTGGAGGCTGGTAATTTGTAAACATCCAAACACAACATTATAGAGCTAAACAGACTGATGTCAATCACTAACATAAAGGAAGCATAAAAAAATGTGATGGACACAAGTGGGGAGGCTTGAGGATACAAACTTGCAGCTAAAACTTAGAAACACCTGCAAAGGAGAAAGAAAACATGGAGGGGAGGGCTCAACAAAAAGAGAGCCTTTCCTGACAAGAGATCGGAGTGGAGAAAGTAATTCAGAATAAGAAAGCCAACATTGAAGTCCCCCCTACACTGACATGTTCTCACTCCATAACATGTTCTGTAGGACAAATGAATGAGCGTTTTGATTAATGAAAAACAACATCAAGGTTTCCCCCACATCTGTGGCCCAACATGTTGAAACTCAACATATGCATAATGTGTGCAAAAATAGTTCTATTCAGATTAAGGACAGAAAAACATTTTTTCAACTTCAATGAACCTCATTAATTCCATCTGTTAATATCAATTCAGTGAAAACCTTCTGCAGATTACCTTTCTTTTTATATGTGGCCCATGTGATTTCAAGATACAGACTAAAAGTGTTGAGTGGAGAGATTCAGTGCTATGTTTGTTGGATTCATTTAAGTAGATGCCGTGAAAACAGCACTATAAAAGTTTAGTCAAGTTATTATTATCATCATTAATCATTAATATTGTTATTGTTGTTTCAGTCAACAGTTTGATTGTGAGTCATGCAAAAGAAACCCATATTGCCTTTTGATACAAATCACACACACATGCCATTTGGTGCCTGCAGAAGAAATCAGAGCTGTCCCACATCGGTGTATCATGCTGTTCTTATTCCAGATATATTTCCACGGTGTACATATCCCTTGATTTCCTACTGCAGGGCACCGATAGCACCATTGGATACAAAATTTGACACAAATCAACTTGCCTAGCAGAACTTTAGCATCCTCCACATCAAAATCGCCGTCGCCATCTGTATCGTATGCCACCAGTTTACCTAGAGCAGTGACAAACGCAAATGTACACTTACTGTCTGATCTTTGTAGAGGATTGGATTTGCATGCATCATTAAACATAGAACACAACAGACATAACAAATAGTAAATGCACCAAGCTTGTGAGGGACTGGTCGTCTACTACTCATGCATGACCATCATCACAAGTGTTAAAATCTTGGTGGATTTTCTTAAAGATGGAGATGGAGGACAGACAGTAAGACCAGGCATCTAGAGCTATTGCTGAGAAATCTGATACAAAAAGGACCAGTACAACATTGTGAGACACCAGTATGTTGTTTGTTTAATGACATTATCTACAGTGCAACTACAAAACAGGATGGGATAGATCTAAACCATTCGAGACCTGACACAGGGGCCTGTATTATAAAGCAAGTTGCACAGATTCAGGGTCAGGGATTCAGCCAACAATTGTGATCACGCAACTAGTACAAGTTTAGAGCTTATCAACCTGCTTTGCCAACCCAGGGTTTCTGATTCCTATTATGAGTGTGTTCACGTACAAGGGGTGGGTCCATGTTTGTGACTAATGGCAAACATGGACAGGTCTGGAGCTGCTTATTTTTCACATGAGAAACAAACCTGTAATGTGAAACATTTCTGAGGAATTAAAAAACAATTACAGACTTAAGAGCAACACAACTGCTGCAGCTAAAACCTGAAGAGAAGCTTTACCGACAGTGAGAATGTGTGTAGAAATGTGTATTCTTATCAATAATCACCATTTCCTCCAGATCCGACAACAATTACACTTGTAGATTCTATCAAAGTAATATCTTGCTTTAATGTATTCTACATATTTGTGTGATGTGACAATTATAGTCTTTATCTCTCTGTTGTGACATTGTTTAAAGAGTCTTCGAACAAATACAAAAATAAAATTTAGTGTCTTGGTGTCTTTAGTGTCAAATATTCAAGGTTGGCAAGTACAAGGCTAAATATTATATTACTATAAAGAAAAAACTTTTAGACGGTACCTAAAATCTAAGAGAACCTCTCACTATATGCACAGTCCACACTGTTCAATAGGAGGTGATTTTAAAACACAATCTCTAATATAACCTGCTACAAAGCACTTCAGTCAATAAGTTACCATCATGCTTTCCCTCCGTAAGAAATAAACCACCTTTGTGATACTGAAAACCCAAGGTAGAGAGAAGTTGATTCACTGAATCCCTTACTTTTGCTTTATGATACAGGCCCATGGAAAATTCAGCTAAATGAAGAGGACAGTTGGGAGGGGGAGGGGTCTCTTGAAAGTACAATGATGGCCTATGAAGAGGATTCTAGGTCAGGGTTCCTACACATTTTTCCATTTCAAAATTCTAATTTTCCCTCAACACTGAATATTTTTGACCACAATGGTCATCCAGATGTTTATTATGCAGATAAGACATTTAAACTTCTATTTTTGGGGTCAGATGACCCCTCTGGGAGCCATGCTTTTGCCTGTGCATATGGCTTGCGTTTGCCGCATGTTAGACAAGTTTGCATCTACTTTTCTTTCCCTTTAGCCAACAAGGCTTTATATTTGGGACTATCAGCTCAGGTTTCAGAAAACAGGTCTTCCCCAGGTGTAGAGGCAGCTCTGAGTGCTCAGCTACTTCACATAATTGCATTAAAAAGACCCTGGCTGTGATACATTTTTAGAAGCCCCAAATTTTATTTTACAAAAAAAGAAATAGAGCTGTAACCTGGAAAGATATCTCTCCATACTTTGCCCAAAATATGGAATTTGACTTTTGCAATTTCCAGTTCTATATGTGTAGGAACCCTTATAGAGATGCACCGATCTCAGTCAGTTTTTTTTCTGTTAACTTTAGGTGCATGTGCATGCATCCACTTTAAAAAAAAACAAGGATGATAAAAGTTAATGTGTGTAAAAACATAGTACACCCTGAGTTCTTTACCTTGCAAGGCCTCAGACAGGTTAATTTGAAAGCCTTTAGCCTTATCTGCATGCAAACACAATACAAACAAAAGGAATTACAGTCATTGAGAAAGAAGAATCATAATTCATCCATTAACAGCAGAAATAGAAAGTAGGAAAAAAGACAGTGACATTAGCTGTGCACATTAGTTAATGTATCAATGAACACACATGCATTAGAGTTAAGGAGGGGAATTGAGAAGAATTTAACAATTCCGATTCCATTATCAATTTTGCTTATCGATCCAATTCCTTATCAATTCTTTTATCGATTCTCTGGCTGAGGGAATAAAAGAGTTTGCTTGCATTAACTGTTGGCTAGATTTCCATCACTGCACAGAAAATATAACGTTTACAGTATGCACAAAAAATGACAACAGATGATGCTGGGCCTGGTTCGAGGTGGGGGTGGTCACCCCATATGACCGTACAAAGTGAAAGTGAAACTTGAGACTCTTTACTAATTCCTCTACGTCTCCCATCATTGTGCACCTCATTATCCTTTTCTCTACCTTCGGAAACTTTTATTTGAGGGGGCAGGACGTTTGTCAGAATCGATAAGCAAAATCGTTAAGCAGGCGTGCAAACAATTCCAAGGAATTGAGCTGGTTCTCTATTCCCATCACTAATTAGTTTTGACCTCAAGTGATTAGGCATGGACATGCTACATTCCAGTGGCACAGAAATAACTGAATGAAGCTGCACCTAGTTTTTGTTTCCTCTTAAGATTCTTCATGAAAAGGTTCATGTATGCAAAAGTCTTATTGTTAAAAAACAAGCAAGATCACAGTAATGATACCGAAGTTTGCTGATACGTTTGGGGGATTCATCTGCAGGCATTAACAAGTAGCTAATCAGCATATTATTTTCCTATGTAATGGTTTTAATACCAATGGGAAAGGTAAAGATTATCATTAAATTGGTGGTAATGACAAGTAAGTATAAGCTGTGGTGCTGTTTTTGGGTGAGTGGTTAAGAGTTCGTAATGAGAGCTTTAAAGGGTTATTTTCTGAATTGTGATTGTATGAGGTACTTATCCATAGTCAATGTGCAATAAATATATGGTGTTCATCACATCCCTGGTATGGAGTAAGTGTAAGCTAATTAGTGAACTACTATTGACAAAAATGTATTTTATCCATCTGTAAAACGATAAAATAATAAAAAAAAAACTATATGCAATATTTATTGGTTTTTTAATCAGTCTTATTTTATTATAGGCAGATCTTGATAGACGCTGAGATGATTACCTACTTATAATTCATTAACTTTGTGGTAATGTTGGAGGAAATGACACTATCCAAATATGTCCAAGTTTGACAGCCATTGCACTACAGTTTTTAACTTATTCTTGTTCTAGCAAAGATAAGCAGCAGCACTGTTAACCAGGTTACAGATCAAGTAACAACCAAAACTAAGGTCAAGCCTTTTCAAATGGCACCAAATACAACATTACACACTCTGTCACTCTCTTCTTACTACTGTGGTACCTTCAACGGAATGGTAAAGATGGTTTAACAGCCAGATGATGAATGAAAGAAAAGGATATACTACTTAGTTTGTGTTATTTTATTACTTTTTAAAAAAGTCAGAATCAAAATGTAACACACCAGAGTCACAGAGCACATAAATATATTAAGAAACCATCTTGTTGTCAAGAGTCTGGTGGCTTTGAAGACAGCAAAACAACAGCTTTACGTCCTTGTCAGAAAGTAGAGTCTTTAATGTACTGTAGCCAAGAGTAGAACGACTATGGATAATTACCTCATAAATGTCCAGAGTAACCCTTTAAGTCAAAAGAAAGGGCTACTAGAAGAAGGAAACACTCTTTTATTCACAAGTAGATGCTTTCATATATATTTGTGTAGTTTTTCACAACATGTACTCACCAAGGACCCCCTGGTAGTCGACGAGGTCAAAGTAAACAACGGCTACAGATGTCCAGACTCCCAGCAGGGCCAGGACGATGAACCAGGTAAAGAAACTACCACCACTTGACCCAGAGTCTGCCTTCTTCCCATTCTTACTGGCCGCCTGGGATTTGGTACCATCTGCAATACAAAGGCAGGATATGACGTCAGTATGAACAGATGATACTTGAATTGGACTTGGAGCATTTTCAAGGTCAGTGTTACATTTTATCCCAAACTTCTGACACAGTATCACAGATAATCCAGTCCACACAAAACAACCTCATTTAAAAAACAATCAGGGCTGCAACTGATGTTTGTTGATTTTCATTTCATCCTCATTTGCAGGTCATCTTGTGATGAATCTATAGTTCAGCCTATAAGATGTAAAAACAGAGCAATAAGGTAAACGTATTTCAGAGGTTTGCTTTGTTTTTTGTAGATGGGCATTTGAAGTGGGAACCTGAATGTATTGTCTGTGACTAAAAGCTGTGCATGAGTGTTTAGAGACCAGATGAATTCTGCTTTCATTCACAACCTGGACAGACTGTCAGTGTTTTTCTATTTAGGACTGTTTGGTCCACACCAACTGCAGTTAACAGAAAATGCATTGATTGAAATAAAAGATCAGACATTTTACATTTCAGAAACTGAAGATAGACAAACCCTTTTAAATGTATAAGGGTCTAAACACAGTAATGTCCCATCAGAGAGCAAACTTTAATTGACTGTGATTCCAATATTTATTTCACTATAAAGTAACTCCTTGTTTTGGATACTCCCTTATGTTCTAACTAAAGCAAAAATGCATTTAAAAGTAAAAATGTTGGTCATTTAGCAACACTAATCTGTCAAATTGTCTCTAAAATGTCCCATCAGAGATTTCAAATACCGTGTTTTGACCCATAATAGTATGCGTAGGCCTGTGTACAGTTAGCTGGTAAATGCAGTTATGTTGTTGCATAATTAACAAAAACAGCCAGACGTGTTAAACCGTTTGCAATGATCAAGCTCTTTATTATTTCTAACAATTTTCGGCACCATTTTACTTTACTTCTTCCAAAATGGACGGAGTATCAAGTTGGCATATTTCAACACATAAATTTGCATGCATTTTTCATTTGCTGCAGCCCTAAAATTGGCTCTGGGAAAAGAAGTAGTCAAGGGAATGGAAACAGTAAAATAAACACATCCAAAGAGCATTGGGTGAGAAGCTATTCCGGGATAGATGATATCCATCAATGCATGATGGGAAAAAAATAGAGGCAGAGAGAATGAACAGGTGTTGCAGTGCACTACACGGTACAAGGTCGTACTGAGACACACTCGAGGGCATATCTGAAATTACAACATTACTTAGACTGAATCTTTTTATGTGGAGCCCAGATAAAGACAGGAAATGTCATCTTAACTCAGACAGTATGTATCTACAATATAATAACTACACTTCATTGCTGCTCAGTGTTGAATTAATAGTCATGAGGTTTCCAGTCCAGATACAAGACCAAAATCCACCCTCTAGCTGAAATGTGCGAGTGTGACATTTAGTTTCCTTCTCATGCTTTGTGCTCTATATTGCTCTGCCAACTTGACATTAATTAAAGACTCCACAGTAAGGGGAGGGAATCCTCTTTGTTTATTATCTTACCCCAGTCAGCTGAGTCTCCAGAGAATTGACCAATACTAATCTGGACCAAAGTCTCCCAAAGTGGACATGAATGTGGGTCAAAGGTACTCACACTTCAATCTCACTAGAAACAGGTTGTATAATAATTAAAACTACTATAGGGATTTTAGATAAATATTAGCAATATTACCTTTAACATATGTATACATTTACATTATAGGAGACCTTTCATAAACAAATTATTTGTGCATCATTTTATGGCATGCATATTCTTGACACCTAAAAGAAAAAATAAAATAAGGAAAAACTAAAATAGAACTGGTCTACCTATGCACCACTGAAACTGATGACAACTTAAATCAAATACTAAACTGAAAATCTACAATTCAAAACAGATTAAAACAACACATTTCATAACTAACACCTCTGATTGCTTTTTACAGCATTAGACATGCAGGTCTTTGCATCTTTCCATCCTAAATCCAACCAGGCCTCAACAATGACCTCCATTCTACTTTGTCCTTGCCTTAAACCAATGCACCCCCTCACCTTGAGTTTCCCCAGCTATCACCGTAGGGATGGCTGTGATGACAGGAGAGGTGGTGGACTCAACCAGGGTCGCTGGATCACCCATCCCTACGACTGATGCCCTGTCTCATCAAATGACTGAATAACAGCTCGAGTGTCTAGGCAGAAACCATTCAGTCTGAGCTGTGGCAGAAGAGCAGCTCTACCTCTCTGTTCGTCTTGTTGTCCCTCCCTCTTTCTGTGCTGATTGTTTCCTGCTCTACCGTCAGTCATCCTCCCTTTTTTTCTCTCAGCCCGATATGGCTCTGGAGGTCCAGTCAGAGTTATTTTTAGGTCTGTTAGACCAGCTGGCCTTGACACACACTCACACAGCTGTCAACATCACTGCCAGGCTGAAAAGACACAACCAGCTTCACTTCTACAACATACCAAGTCATACCTTTTTATGTACCTCATTTTTTTTTTTTTTTTACATTTTTTTCTCCCCACCTATTTTCCCAGTAGTTACTTAATAACCCTGGTGAAGAGGATTTCGTTTTGATGTGAACACAAGTGATGCTTCATTTGTCCTCATACTTGATACATCAGTTCAGTATGATTTTGTACAATGGACAAAAAAGGGAACAAAACACACAAATACAAGTATAAGTTTCTTATATATATTTTAATTATGTTTTGAGTTTAGTGAAAGTTGACATTTTAAACCTGGAGTTGTAGTGTCATGAGGTTTTTGGTACTAAAGCTTTGGATTATGAAAAACAACCATCTAGAATGGCTTGGTCTGTGAAACATCAGAAAATCAGAAGTCAGAGAATAACCACGAATAACTTATTACAATGAGCTTGACTATTTGCCTCTAAATTATCTTTGTTTCATCTTGGAATATAACAGTCAAGATGGTGTCCTTAATCTACAAGATGAATGTGTCTTGGATATCTTCTAATTATTTTTTCATTATAAACTAAGAGTACCATTTAAGTCCTGAAAATGTATAGAGTAAAATTCAATATGTAATAATAAATTGCTCTTTCCATGTGAATTTTATATACTTAATAATTTATGGAGTTGACAAAAATTTGTTGTATCATTATCTGGATCTGGAATTACCAATATTTGTACATCCAGTACTTTTAAAATGTCAAACACTGAAGATTAAGCATGCATAGAAATGTTCCATTCTGAAGAACAGAAACCCATCACTTCTCAGCTATGTCAACCATTTTTATGAGTCTCTCTTTGGCCTGAGGCATGAATCCTTCCTCCATACAAGAATAGGGAACCTGGACAGGTTATTACTTTGCAGCTGACTGTTCTTGTGCACAACAGGTGATACAAAAACCAAAAACTCAAGTCTAAAAATTAAATCAAACCTAAAACCCAGCTGTTGTCAACTGGTGTGCACAGGCAAAACTCCAAAGCCTTAGCTTAAAGAGAAAATAAGAAAATGGTTTTACCAGGGACCACATACTGAGCCCTTGGTTTAAGGCTTTGGGAAGTGCATATGATCACAGGATGCACATTAAAATAAATCTAAACTAATCCTCATCCAACAAGTGTGAATCAAGTTTATGGATACAGGATATTTTTAGGTGCAGCAAAAAAAAATCAACCTGCTGTCAGGGACTAGAGACTTGCACAGCTGCCTTTTGTAACAGCCAAGTAGCTACAGAGCTGGTGCTGTTTTGTGAGAGTTCAACAAGAAATTCTGGTTCATACTGTACATTCATGTCATCATTACTTCTCCTCCTAAAATGTCAATAGCCTGATGTTTTACAGGTGACCTTTATGTTACATAAACAACAATAAACACCTCAATTACAGTGGTGAAAGAAGGCTTAAGATCTTTCAAGTAAAAGTGCTAATACCATGCTGAAAAAACCCAAGTTGTGCTGCTGTCCTGTGAGAATCATGCGTGTCTATATAATCAGTTTCATGAGTTCAGGAATGTGACAATGCCCTTCCCATATTTTCCAAGAGGATTTTTAATGGGTTTATTTAGCAGATTGAGGTAAATAAATAAATAAATAAATAAATAAATAAATAAATAAATAAATGTTTAACTCAACTTGCAAAAGAAACACTTCATCTGTCAACCTATCACAAGTGTGGAGATAGGTGTTTTTTTCTGGAAAGCAAGGATAAGGGGAAAAATAGCCTGACAAGTAACCAAACCTGATGCATGTAGGACTAAAAAGTGCATTATTTGCCTCTGAAAGAAGAAGAGTAGACGTTGAGGGCAAACTTTCCACAACAGTCAAATACATAAAAGTCAGCGTCTAATTACAGCAGATTCTTACAAACATGCAATGAACAAGCTTTTGCTCAAGTTCAATCCAAATAATCACACATTACTGATGCAAATCTCTGTCAAAACCTACAATAGCACATGCTAATATGACACACCTCACACAGGCTAGCCCAAAGAGCACGCTGCCAACTCTGCCACGCACACCATCAGAAAACCATGAGTAGAAACATAAGCATGCATTAACGTACCACTCTGTTCTGTAGACTCCATGCTCATATAACCAATTCAAAATTCATACACATGCACTCACACACATTGACTCTTCTTTTTCCAAACAAAAGGAAAACCCCCTCTGCTCAGTCTCTTCACTCTGACATTCAGTACACATTGTTCAAGCTGAGTAGCTCCTCTTAAGTCTTATGTAAGCGCTGCTATGCACCGCCTTCTTCAAAAATCACAACCTCTTCCCTCAGGGACTTTTAACATAGATGCTAGCCCACATATACATATGTGGAACTCATGTGGGGGTTTGTACCTCCTCATACCTTTAAGCACATTCCACTCAGCAGCGCACATTCTCCGACCTTCGACACAATCACCTTCTGACCCCAAACAACTTTGAAACATTTGCTTTGAAAAGTGCAACCAGATAGAAATAAGGAGAAACAGCTGTGGCTGTACCAGCTCAGCAAGATAACTTATCCACACTCTGTATCACACAGTGTAGTGATTGCTCTACACATAGGGTATTTTACTGATTTGGTAATCTAATAAAGGCCTTTTGAACACCAACATTAGAAGGAGAAAACAAAATATCTCTCCAATCAACTGGTTGGTTTCCTTTTTGGAAAATAAAAATAAGATTAGGGATGCACCATTCCACTGAGTTAACATCAAGAAATGGCTAATAGCCAACTTTTTAACTGTCCTTGGAAAATAAGATGGCATTCACTGGTGGTAATACTGAGCAGTTTCTATTGTTGTACTGAAGGCTTCCTGTGTGATGGCTGACAACTCAGCCACAGCATCTGACTGCAGCCAGACTCCTTTCAGTTAGGTTTCAATAGGTCTAAGTCAAGGTCAATATGCTGCAAGTAGTTGTAGAAATATCTTGTACACATGTTAGTTGTGGAATAACTCATTCAACTTCACCTACTTTATGTAAACCATAAACGTGTAAAAGTAAACAAATACATTTTGTAATGGGCTCTGGCTATTTTTTTCATCATTTAGTATTAAAGATGATTATAGCCATCAGTAGCGCAAGACTGACCACACTTTCCGGATTAGGCATTATCATTATTATTATTATTATTATTATTATTATTATTATTATTATTATTATTATTATTATTATTATTATTATTA
>JAQQZY010000010.1:10109484-10121682 GCA_030068375.1 Ostorhinchus rueppellii | reverse complement strand
TTGTTTCCAGCTTTTTCGGTTCTCAAGTTATTGACCTTAGAACACAGAGTGGTTTCGCCCAAAATGCCTGAACGCTAAATACTTCCTCAAAGTTGCACCAGGTCGTTTCCTGGCAACCCCCCCCCATGAAAGCAGATTGACGCCAAAACACGTCATTGGCAGTGAATGAGTTAAGAAGAGACATACAGTATCTGTATTTATTTACTTTACACCTTTGTCCACTGTATTCTAGTGATATAAAACATGTAAAAAAAAACCAAAAAAAAAAAACCCATAAAGGTCGTATCTCTTTATGAAAAACAGCACCCAGGAAATTCACAGCAGTTGTGAGTTATTTTTGTTTTTTTTTTTTTTTTTTTTTTTTTATCATTATCAACTTCATCCATTAACTAATTAATCTCTGAATAAAATCAGACTCAAACTAGAGGAGGCCAGGGTTTTTTCTATCAAGGCATAAACATACAGTGTTTTGAATAATAACATGAGTTGGGTATAGATTTGACAGAGTATTTAACATAAACGTAATACACCCACCAGCATCCAGCCATGAGTGGGAGGAGGTTAGCAGCAGAATGACCCGTGGACTAAAGACAATACACGTACAGTGATGTGTTTATATTGTAAACACTGTGTTAAAGTGAAAACAGCACTTTAACCCTTAAAGACTCAAACGCTCTTCTTCCTTTCTCTTTGCTTTTATGGATACCTACAGGATTAGTAAATTAAATGTTGAAAAATACCTGATTTTCACTGAAAGAAAAACCCAATATACAGAACACAACATTACAATAAAAGGCGATAAAGCATTTAGGGACGGTTAAATATAGAAAAATATTCATTTTGGAAGTGACACATATGTCCCAGTGGGTCCTCATGGGTTAAAGTTGAAATCACAGTGTGTCTTTGAGCTACTCTTCTGCCTGGTCACTAAGTGGAGTTTATTTACATCTTAAAAATATGTTATCTGATTTAAGAGAAAAAAAAAAAGCAACAAAGGGATTTGTAATAATTTTAGTACGTTTAATGTTATTTAATTTTGTTTTTAAAGGAAATCAAGCCCTGTGCAACCAAATACGTGAAACCATTTGTCAAGAAAAGTAGACTCAAACTGAATTGTTTCTTGAATATTTAGTTAGATTTAGGAAATATTGAAGTTTATTTAAGCACTGTGCAGAGTTTGCATGGTTCCTAATGTAGTCCAATCCATCTTTAGTTATAGAGAACTTTAAAATAAACACAGAGGCCAAACGTGCTGCTCAGTAAAAAAAAAAAAAAAAAAAAAAAAAGCAACATTACAAAATACCTAAAATTTAAAAAATACTTAAAATATAGTAAATAAAATCATGTTACCCCATAAAGACCCGTGATACTTAAGTGGCAGGTCCTAATTTTTTTTCTTCCGTATTGAACCTTTCTTCAATTATTTATCACTGTCACAACAGTTTCTTCTGTATTTCGTGTTTTTTCAAAGAAAATCAGGTATATTCCAAAATAAAGTTCACTGATCATGCAGATAACAATGTGGATTACAGTTAAGGGTTATTATATAAAAAAAAAAAACAGAGAAAACTGGGGAAATAGTGAGTTTTCTCAACAAAATTTATCACTAACTGAATAAACCCAGTGTGTCCATCCACTGTCACTGACAAAAAATAAAAGGAAATAACAAAATAGAGGGCCCCCAAATCCAGTTTTACTTAGGGCCCAATGGAGGTTTAGGCCGGCTCTGCTTTGGTGGGCCAGTTTTGGCCCCCGGGCCGCATGTTTGACACCTGTGAGATAGTCTGACTGATAAACTCCACAGAGCTGTAACTTCAGATCTGTTTGGTGAACGATAGGGTTTGGCTGATCTGTGTGGAGAGCAAAGGGCAACAGCAGGGAGTGGACCAGAGAAGGGGACTGGAGATCTGGACCAGTTTTTATGGAGTCCAGGGTCCAGAGAACTATTAGAAAAAGCAGGTGGACAAGGCTTTATCTCTGCAAGAATGTGAGCGGAAATGCAGCAGCCTTTCCTGTTCTGGCTGTGAGGCTTTAATTCTTAACCTGGAAGGAAACAATAGAAGGGGAGAGGGGGTTTTCAACATGTGGTTTCTCCATGTTTTTGTCCAAGTGTTTGGAATAGACACCAGTGATAAATGTGAGCGTCAGAATAAAAGAATGTTTCTAATGAATGAATGAATTAATAGGTTTTTGTTGTTTTAAATTTCAGTTACGTACAAATACAGACATATAAAGAACATACAGTCAGCACAATGTTTTTAACTGAAAAAGGCAGAAGCTGAAGCTGAGGTTTATTTCTGCTTCTCCTACTCCCATACGTATTCTAACTCCAGATCTGAAGTTGCAGAAAAATAAAACATTTGCTAAACATAATTTACATTCAGTTTAAGTCACTTTAGAAATCATTGCACTTTCATAACCCTTGAGTATTTCACAACTTAAAAGCTTTTTAAAAAAATCGACGAGCTACAAAAATTTCAATTTATCCTTCAGTTGATTCCTTAACCCTTTAACTTTCTGTTCAACCAAATGCTAGAGCACACTTTGACTCACTATGAAAAAAACACATTTGACTTAATTCCACCTGTTTCAGTCATCTCTACCACTCGGATCACTCAGTAGAGTGGGAGAGATGAATATATTTCTAGAATATTTAGAATAAATGTTTATAACACATCTATTTTCGTTAAAAAAAAAAAATTGATTGTTATTAGTGCGCCAAGAAAATAAAAAATGTAAAGAGAACATTTTTTCATTGCTTTTTTCTTGGTGAGGATGTTAAAGGGTTAATTTAACATCAATAACAGAAACACAGACATATTTAACATTTGTTCTGACTCCATGTTTTAAACACAAACATCCCTCTTAACTTGTAATTCTGAACTTTTTTTTTTTTAAATACGAACAAGAAGACTTTTAGTCTCAACATGAAACATAATTTCCATTATTTTTAAATATACAATATCAGGAAATTTTAATAAACCAGATCCTAAAAAAATGGATGACTAGACTGAAGATAAGCAGCTTTATTTATGACTTAGAGCTTTTTTTTTTTTTTTTTAGTTTAATTATGCGGTCTATGTTAGTTTTATACACATTGTCCCACATTTCCACACAATATGACATAAGGCATTACAAGGAAAATACAATATATGCAAACATTTCTTGTTTAACAACTCTTGAGTTTTATAAAGAATCACAACAGCCTTGGACATTTTACGTTTGATATGTTCTATTTGTGATTTCCAATGGAGTATGAGGTCAATAATCACACCTAAAAATTTGGCTTCATACACCCTTTCAATTTATATTCCATTGATTTTCAGTTTTATATCACTATTCGCCCTACCACCACCAAAAACCAAAAACCATACATTTGGTTTTATCTTCATTAAGTGCTAACTCATTTACATTAAACCATTTCTTTAAGCTGATCAGTTCCTTTTCTACAGTTTCTAATATCTGTTTCATATTTGTTCCTGAATAAAGCAAATGTGTGTCATCTGCAAATACTGTACATTTTAACCCATTCGATGCCACAGAAATATCATTTAAATAGAGTAGAAATAAGTTAGGTCCCAGCACTGAAGCTTGTGTAATCCTCAGTTACAGTGTGTTTCGTGTGATCAGTGGCTCTAGAACTCCATCTGCTGACAGAATTCAGTTCAACCCATCACGTCACTAAAACATGTCAGTACTGTGGTGGAATGAAGGACTTTTTACTCTCCCATTTTATGCAGCATGCGTTATACCTCTAGTCCACTATGTCTCAAAAGCAAATATTACTCTTGTTACATTTTTTACGTCAGTGACCAACCTCAGATAAGGGGAATTTAATACCATCATTGTAACTTTGCTGTTCTTGATAAACCTGATCTAGCATGTTTGAGTGTAAATCAGCTACTTGTTGTTGTTATTCGACTGTAATTAACAACAAAAAGGTGTTTTTTTTTTGCATATCATCTCCATGAATTGAGTACCGACTAGTATTAGACTGTGTTAAAATATGAGAAAACATCAGGTTAGCAGCATTAAAACATTGGTATTTCATAGTTTTTACGCAGTATATCAGTAAAATACATGTTTCTTTGCTTCAAAAATTAAAAGCATCCAGCTTTGTGGGATTTTTTTTTTTTTTTTAAATTAACATATTTTATTGTTTTTAGACATATATAACACAGAAACAACACCCCCCCCCCCCCCATCCCAACCCCTCAGACAGCACGTGCCAGATTTACAAATGTATAGACAAATGAGGAAAAAAAACAAACAAAAAACACAATAGACCAGTTATCATCATTATACCTCATGTCAGACAGAATTTGAGGGTTGCCAGGTTCAGCCTTCTTCCATTCAGAAAACCATCTGCCCCTCAGTAGTAGATTTTTCACATCTGCAGGTATATAATCTAAGAAGGCTGACCAAACCTTTAAAAATAACTCATGCCTGCCCTTTCCAGCAGCTTGTAAACTTTCATGAGGGAGGATATTAAAGATCTCCCTGGACCAAAGGGTGATATTAGGTGGAAGGGTTTGGATCCAGTTTTGCACTTTTGCACTTTGGATTTATTAGAAGGAGTTTTTCAAGGAGCTTATAATGGAATGCAGTGAGATGCAGGTCTGTGGAGGGAAGGCCTAGAAGGAAAACCTCAGGGTCTCTCTTCATTTTTATTTTAAATATCCCACTGACCACCTTTGAAATAAGTGTCCAAAATCTAGAAATAAGTTTACATTCCCAACAATAATGATAACATGTCCTGTTTTTTGTGGAAATTTGTTGAAATTCCATTAAATTTAGTTTCATTAAAAAAAAAAAAAAAGTTCAATCGCATTGTTTTTTTTCATGCCTAAAGAGGAATAAAAACACTCAGGAAAAAAATCTCAAGGCTTTTATAACTCATGCATAAAAGGATTAAACACTGATTTGTGACTCGAAATACACACCAGGAAAAATACAGAAGTTTGATTATTGTAAGAGAATGTTCATTTGTGAAATATTTTCTTTGCACTTTCTGGTAATAAAGTAAAGGAACCTCAGTGTGTGTGTCACTTCTGTGGAAAGGACTCAGGAAACTTGGCCAACGTGCAGATTTCATCAAATTTTGCACCACATCAACAGAAACCTACAGATCAACACGCAAATATGAAGTCACAGCTAACGGTTTTAAGACACAAACGGCATAAAATGTGCATAAATGTGAGTATTTATGTCTTTGAAATCCACTAGGTGCTTATAGTTCTTCTTCAGTGTACCTCAGAAACTTACAGGATGAAAAAAAGTCTATAAAAACAAGAGCAGCAAAGCTTGTGAAAAGTAAATTTGTGTCCCTGCCCAAACTTCTGGCCATGACTGTAAGTGAAGGCTGAGGAGTGTGGATTCAGAGTGACTTTGTACTAAATAAAACCTTCAAATCTCCACCAGTGAAGCTCATGTTTGTTCTGCTCCTTTCATGACAGTATTGTCCAAACACCACTGCAGTTGTGTATGTCTGAGGTCAAGGTGCTGCAACATTTACTGGGAAATATCGCAACAAAATACCAGATGGGAAGTTAGTGGTTATGGGTGCTGATGGGGACAAATACGCTTCAGTTTTTAGCTACAGAATAGGATTTCAGAAGGGCAGGGAAGTCTGAAAAAGGGTTGAAATGACTTCAATAGTAGCCTTGATAGCTGTTGTGTTGAGGTTTTTGGTTCTTTTAAGACCAAGACACACTGACCTGAAGCTGGTACCGCCTTCATAAAAAAACACAAACCTATATGGAATAGAAGTGGCTTTAGGCCAGGGGTGTCAAACTCATGTTAGTTCAGGGGCTGCATTCAGCTCAATGGGATCTGAAGTGGGCCGGACCAGGAAAATTCATTCATTTTCTGAACCCACTTTATCTTCACTAGGGTCATTTGGAGACCAGTAAAATACTAGACATAATAATCCAAAATTTTCACTTTATTTTTATGTGAATAACCTGAACTACCATGTACAATATGATATTTATTACAAAAAATAAGTAAAGTTTCAACAACATGTCTCAGCTTATATTAACACAATGTACAGATCACCGTGAATCTATTCTTTTGTTAAAATTTGCCTTTTTTTCCTCAAAAATCTTAAAGTTGCTCATAATTGTTCAGGATATTGACATTTTAGTCTGACAATAGTTTCTAAATGTAAATAATTTCATAATGCAAATTGACATTTAATGTCTTCAGTGCAATTTTGTTTTAATTTTGCAACTTCATCCTGAGGGCCAGGTTGGAACCTTTGGTGGGCCGGTTTTGGCCCCCGGGCTGTATGTTTGACAGCCCTGCTTTAGGCGTTTGCAGATCACGTTAAACTGACTGAGCGCTGCTGATAGACATGTTTACTGACCTGCTGATCCTGGCCAAAGGTCTACACTGAAACAGAATGAGTCAGATGTGGAAGAATTCCAAGGCGCTTTAATGCAGAGGATCCTAATGTTTGCAGCTCAGGACCTAAAACACACATTCATTGTTTCTCCAGAACCCAAATGCATTAAAGCACATAATAATAAACTACCTTAATATGTGTATTTTTAAATTGTTTGCTGCATAGATAATATTACACTGTTGCACATAAAGTTGGAATACAATATTCTTAACTCTTCTGATGACATCATTGGGACACTGTGATTTATTCTTGATATATAAAGTGTAACTGGGGCTCAGTATGTAATCATTGCAACAGGTCAAAGGTCATAACTGACGTGTATAAACAGGAATACAAAGAGGAATGTGTCTGGAAACAAAATTATACCAACTTTATGGTCAAAAGTGTATGAATGAGTCAGGTACGGAATGCTGGAATGTTTAATATTTTACCAACAAAGTTAAATACTAATGTAATCACACTAATGTAACTGATTTACCATTAACCTGTCATTAAAGTGACTTTGCTTAGGAATTAGGTTTCTGATACAGTGTCCAGTTTGTTCAGTTTTATGCTTTCTATATCCAGTAGAGTATGGTGCAAAAAAAACTTTAAACAACAAAATTACAGTAGTTTTAAACAACATTATACTGACCATACATAGTCAGTTTGTGTTTTAAAATACAACCAGGATGTACAGAACAGGCCTACAGGATTAAAAACACACGCTTTAGGGAAAAAAGTGTCAGGTACCTATTATGACCTCCGTTTACTTTAACAATTCTTCAACACTTTTTTTTTTTTAGTGCGAGATTTACTTCATTAATGTGACTGTCAAATGTTTGTTATTGTTTAGGATCCTTTCTGTTGAAGGAGCGGAGGTCACACTGAATAAAACCTGTTGTCTGTAGAAGGCATTTAGTGGGAGAGTCTTTTGACGACTTGCTCTATGTGAGAAAAAGAGACAGAGAAAATAAGCATGCAGACATGAACCCCGGAAAAACAACACAACTCAAGGTGTTTCTGACAAGTTATAACGTTATTATTTGCTCTTATTTTCAACACAGAACCCATATTGAAGGGTTAGAGAATCACAGACATCACAATCATCTAAACATGTAAAAAATATATTGATTATAATGCTTGTTTTCTTCCTACAGTTCCTTCATTTAAGCCAAAAACCCACAGAGAAATGCAGCTTCACTTGCGTCCAGTGTCCACACTCTCAAATCTAATGTTTGACCAGTTTGGGAACATTAATAATTCATTACCAAATCATTAAAGCACTGTTTCTATAAACTCACTTTGAGATTTTTCACAGATTTATTTTCATTGAGGAAAGACAAATACACACACACACAAACAAAAGTGGATTAAATCCTCATGTATGGCTCTGATTCAGTATCCTGTTGGTGTTATAGGAGACATTTTATGGCAACAGTTACATAAAGAACAGCATATTTCTGAATTCTGTATTTTTCCTTTCATTGAATTAATGTAATTTTATGTGCTTATGTGTATGCTCCGAGCAGCTTAAAAGCACAGGTCTAAATATAAATATACTACAAGAACTATTTGTATCATCAAAAGTATTTACAATGAAATACATCAATTAATTAATTAATTACAGTTTTATATGATAAACTCTTACCTAAAGTGAATTCACATATTGGTCCAAAAACAGGCACATAGGTGGAATCGTACACATTACAGCTGAGATTCTTCAATTAGGCTAAAACAGACAACTTCAAACTTCCTAAGTGTACATATCAGTACAGCATTATTCTCCTGAAAGGGTTGAAACACTGGAGGTTTAGCAGACAGGAGTGACCAGACAGAAGTAAAGTCCATCTGCAAAAATGTGGCCATGTTCCTAAAAACAGTGTAGGTAATGGTCCTGCTCCTGTTCAGTAAATGTAGACGTTCTGTCCTGACGTTAGCTGCGGGAAAACTTTCAAGAATGACCTCAAGAATGAGACGCTGGTCCAGAAACAAACCTAGAAAATCCCTGAATAACCTGGTGAGGTGACACTCAGTCTGTAACATTCACATGAAAGTAGAAGACGGTTCAGTTCAAAGTGGACGTAAACTGGTGGAAACTCCTTGTGAGTGAGTGGACTGAAGTGTCCGTGTGTGGGTCAGAAGCAGAGCCGGCCCAAGCCTCCATTGGGCCCCAAGCAAAATTGGATTTGGGGGCCCTCTATTTGTTTTTTGTTTTATTTTTTTTTTTCTCCTCTTCCTCTTTCTTTTTTCAGCCCCAGAAAGAAACGTCCTTTTTCGTGACATTGTTTTGACTGGAAGTACTCATGAGTTGGATAAGTAGTGCACAGTACACAGCAGGAGGCCCACATTCTGGTGCAGTGGAGTTTACAGATTTAAACAGAGGCAGAAGAATCACTGGGTCTACATCAGTAGTACCTCAGAAAATCTTTTTTTTATACAATAGTATAATTTTGATTGTATATAAATTGCCACTCATGCATGCAAAAACTAATTTTTTTTCTTAATTGCTCTTGGGGGGCCCCTGAGTGGCCATGGGGCCCTAAGCAGGTGCTTAGTTTGCCTATGCCTTGGGCCGGCTCTGGTCGGAAGCATTTAGGTTGAATGGAAACATGGGTTTTGTAACTTTAACAAACATTAACACATATTATACTGCGTGATACAGAGGTCTGTGAATGTTCTACTGCATCACTATTCCCATACTTGATTGTGTTGTATAGTTTTTATAGGTCTGACCTGAGGAATGATTTGACTTGGTGCACATTACTGAAGTGGCCTTAAAGTGTAGGGTTCACACTAACAACAGGAATGAAAACAAACAAAACAAATTCAGGTAATGAGGATAATGGTAATGGAAATGATTCGAGTATTAACAGATGAATTATGGTTCTTAATGCAGTGGTGCCTGAGTGATCCCAAATCACTTCAGCTCAGATTTGTATGGTTTACATGCAGACATTCCACCAGAATCTGGTCAATCTTATCTGCAGGGCAGTAGGTGAAATATCCAAATTCCATTTTTTGTCTGACGGACACTGTTTGAACACTTTTCAATGATTCAAACTACGATCAACAGCTTCTGTTTTTCCTCTTAAAGGACTAGTTTTTCTATGTATTTTCCAGAATCTTCCACTTTTTCTGAGTTGTAGTTGTAGTTTAATATGTGCTAAAGTCAATTTGCTTTGATTTTGTCATTTCCTCTTACAGGTCTATTGTACAGACACTTTCTGTACCATCTGGGGACCCTCAAACCAAAGGTGTATATGCAAAAAACTGCTATAAAATAATAATGGATTAGATTTATAAAGCACTTTTTAATTTTTCATACTCAAAGCGCTCCCATTGGATCCATTATTTTTTCACTCACTGGTGGTTGTAAACTACAACTGTGCTATAGCTACAACTACCAATCCATGTCAGCGGTACCACTGACCACCACCAAACATTCATACACGTTCATACACCAGTGTCAGTACCACTAGAGGCATTCTATACCCAGATTTTTTTTTTTTTTTTGCATAAATCCCTTAAACTATTTTAAGAGATTGGCAATAACACTCAGAGTTCTCCCCAAAAATTTCTGCTACCCTGGTGGCAGCGGGAGGCGGGGTGGGGTCTTGCGCTGGTAAGAAAGTCTCGCGATAAAACCTCGCGATAAACGCAACTCTGTGAGATGTCAAAGTAAAAACAACATGGCACTGAAAAACGGATCCCTGCAAACCTGACAGATTTTGGTAGATTTTAGTAAAAATTATCGGCGGAAAATAAAAAAAATTTGAAAATGAGAATAGCGGTGCCGAGCTAGCAGTACCCTGGTGCAGCACCGTTGTTCCACTGTCTGGGGAGAACCCTGACACGGATTTGATTGCAATAGTAGTTTTTGTTCAGTGCAGGATTCTCAAGGTAAAAAATGCCTCATTGACTTGCACTGAAAGCACCTTCTTAAACTCACAAAAAACCAGTGATGCAATGAAATCGGAGTTGTTGCTACTTTCAAACTTGCATTCTGGCATTTAAATGGTTAAAATCCGGAAAATTATTGAAAATTTGATAGTTTTGAGTAGAACTGAAGTAGTTTGAGAGATTAATGTTGAAAAAAAAACCCCAAACACTACGCAGAGGACAGTAAATTAGAGGGATGCACAAGGGTTTAGCCAGAGGTGGCAATCCCAGCTCCATAAAGTAAAAGTACTGCCATGTATTGGTTCTACCTGTTCACTGAACACAGGTGAGTCCACTGATTATCTCATCTACCTGGATGAGGAGTTTTGGGCTGTGTCTGAAATCACTCACTCATTCACTCCATAGGGAGTTCTATGTAGTGGACTGTATAGTGCACTCATCAACCAAAATGGAAAACGGTTTCGGACACTACTTCGCCGCACAGTTAATTACGTCATTACTGTCACACAATTCAAATGTCCCAATAATGCTGTTTAATAATGCTGTGCCAGAATGCATTATGGGATATGTTGGGCTGTCTAGTGACCATCGGTTGTCCACTACATTTCGCAGTGAATTGTGGGATATATTAAGTGCACTATGGTGAACATCAATGCTCACTAAGCATTCAGACACCACCACAAAATGGCGTGCTCACTATATAGTGCACTATATTGGGAGGAGGGAGTGATTTCAGACACAACCAAACTCATCCAAATAGGCTGGTTCAGTGAATGGTTGGAACAAATACATGGCAGGACTTTTACTTTCTGGAGCTGGGGTTGCCACCTCTGGGTTTAGCATTTGAAAACTATATGAATAAAGATGGATTCATTAAAGAAACAAATGTACTTTTACACACAAGCACCTCAAGATAAAAAAAAAGAAGTTTTTTTTTAACACAGAGGTGAATCTTAACTTCTGGACTTCTGCCGTACCATCAGTGTCTTTGCTTCGTTGGTCACAATAACAGTCATACACTGTAAACATACATTCAGCCACATGGATCACAGCTGAAATCTGAAAAAGCTGCACATTAAAAGTGTCCTTTCTGCTCCAGAGTGTGCATCAGGTATGCGACAAACCTTCTGCTGAGACTGAAGTAATGATGACCATCCACCACATACACGCAGCAGATGACAATGTAACATGGAAAAAAAACACACATCATCCCTCGTCATCTGCTTTTTCATCTGAGATCACCTCGTCAGCTCTGATGGCGATGTCACCTGTGGGGTGAACGGCGATCTGCTGCAACAGCTGTTCAGACTGAAGCAGCTGATTGGTCCAGTCTTGACACGCCTCCTCTATGCCAAGCCCCTCCCCTCCGTATTCAGGAGGAAGGACGGGCGGCGAGAAGAAATCAGCTAAAGTGTCGTGATAATCAGAGCCGTGTAAGTGGACCTGCAGAAAAAAAAAAGGAAATGGAGTAGATGAAAATGTAAGCGGGATACGGATATGTTTGAGATGCATTATGGGGGTGGGAGATGAACACAGTGCTGACCCTCTGCTTGATCTTCTCGGGCAGGAAGGGACGAATCGTGGCGAAAACTGGCCGGAAGAAGATGGGCTCGTTGACCAGATGGATTCCTCTGACTTTCAGTGGAAAAGAGTCCTGATGAGCACACACACACACACACACACACACACACATATAGATAATGTGAAAGAGCTGTCTGAATAAAGCTAAAGCAATGTGAAACGGCAAAAATCAGCACATCAGTTCAAGTTTTAACAGAAGATGTTGCTTCATTACATTCATTCATTCATTCATCTTCTATACCCGCTGTATCCTCACTAGGGTCACGGGGGTTGCATGGAGCCTATCCCAGCTACTTAAGGGTGAAGGTGGGGTACACCCTGGACAAGTC
>JAQQZY010000010.1:10083740-10096821 GCA_030068375.1 Ostorhinchus rueppellii | reverse complement strand
ATTAAACAGTTGTGTAATGCTGCTCAGGTCTGTGCAGTTCAAGTTCCCTGTAAATACAGTCAAGGAAAAAATTAGACCATAAAACGTCATGAAAAATAATAGTTATGCAATCAAGTCCTAACTCCTGTGTGTATCATGTGACAAACAGATGGAAAAGAAAACATGGAATGTGTAAAAGCATTGTTTTTGTCAGTACAATGACACAGATATTGATGTAAGAACTGAAGTGAGTTTGGTTTTTATCAAGAAAACATGTGAAATGGATAAATATCAGCTCTGAAATTAAACTACTATGAGCTATTTTTGTTGTTATCATTATTTTTATCCAAATAAATGTACCTTTACTTGTACCGGGCATTAAAATGAACAAGAAATGGAAGAAAACAAGGGTGGTCTAATAATTTTTCCGTTACTGTATCTCAATTAAAAAATTAAAAATCATAATTTCTAGATGCTGAACCCACTGGTTCCAGAATATCCATGAAGACCTCTACTCCTGTAAAACACAAACATATTTTCTCCTTTTTGACAAAGCAAGTGAAAACACAAGTAAAGAAATGACACATCTGAGCAGACATTCAACGCTACAGAAAAATCTCGAATGATTGAGGTTTGATACCCAGCCCTGATTCATTTGAGCTCGAACAAGAAGGAGGGTTTTATCTGTCTGTCACAACCTTCACAAAAGAGAGGAGTCGTCGACATCAGCTGGAATGTAATGAAAAAGAAACCACGAGACACAGATTAGAACGTCTGACACGAACGCGACACGGTCCACAGGATTAAAAGAAGAGTGTCATCAGCCTGCCTGCAGCTGAAATGTGAAAAAAATAGGAGTAGAAGTGTGTCGAAAGTCAGATATGGACTGTTTGGCATTCTAAAAGTAAACCTCTCTTCAACAGGGATCAAGACTGCTGCTGCGACACGTTTTATTTTTTGGTCTGTTTTGTTGATTTGGATGAACCTTTTTGGCTTTGTGTGCTGAGCTAAAGCCGACTGAGTGTACGTCAGTGGAAAACGCAGTGAGGCTTCACATTCACAGAGTAAGCACAAGGGGGAAAAAAAACAAAAAAAAAAAACAAATCAAGAGGTTTAGGAGCTTTTTTTGGCTGCTTAAGAATGAGCAGGTTAAGGTGCAAATGTGCTAACAATGTCCTGAGATTAAGTCTGTCACATAACACATCACCTCTCTTTTCACTACAATGCTGTTAAAAACATAGAAATGGCTTCAAAAATACCCTAACGCTGTCAAAAGGTGTACAATATGAAAACCTGAGGAATTAAGAAATAAATACTCCTGGACTAATGCACCGCATTTAGAAGCAGGAAATACAACGGTTCTCTTTGGATGGAATGAATGTGTCGACTCTTCTTCAGACACACCGACCCTCATCTCAAAGCTCGTTCTAAAATGTTTTCGTATTAAAATATATATATGTCTGTGAATATATGGGAGTAAAGGTCACAAAGGCAAACCTGCTGCTCTCATTGTTTTTACCGGCACTAATGTGTGAGACGGGGAAAACCCTGAGCGGGAATGAAAACCTAAAGCTGGAGTCACTGCTGGATTGATTGTCGCTTAGACACATCCTCTCAACGTCGGCATCGAAAGCTGAACAAACCCGTCGAGTACGAATTGAAGTTAAAAGGAAAACAAGAACAGGAATGACAGAGCGAATAAGTAAGACAAAAAGAAACTAAAACTTTAACATGTGGTTACGATGATGTTAGTATTTGGATGGAAAGATTTAGGATAATTCAATCTAAACAGCAGTTTCCCTAGCCTGTGTCTCTACTGAGCAAAAATCTATCATAAAAACTAAAACATAATGTAACAACAGGGTTCTCCCCAGAAATTTATAGTATCCTGGCAGCGGTGGGGGTGGATGGGGGTGTTCTTGCACTGAAACCTTGGAATAGACGCAGCTCCGTGGGATTTCAAAGGAAAAACAACATGGTGCTGGAAAATGAAGCGCGTCCCTGCAAACCCAACGGATTTTAGCAAAATTATCGGGGGGAAAAAAGAAAAAAAAAATTGAAATGAGTATAGCGGCGCTGAGCTAGCAGTACCCTGGCACAGCGCTGCTGTTCCATCGTCTGGGGAGAACCCTGTAACAAGTATTTAAGTAACTACATGTACTTCAAAGTTGGCCCACAGTAGCAGTTTCCCTAAAATGAGTGAATTTGGAGTGAACTTCTGACAAGTCATGAAAAACAGGAAATTGTGAATTTCCATAAACTGGTTTAAGGTGAAAAAACAAGGCTGTGTGATAACAGAAGGTGGCGCTATTGGCTACATTTAACTTACAACAATAACAGTTAACGAGTAGAGTGCAGGTCTCAAAATAAAACGGTTTCTGTTTTTAGATTATATCATCTGGATTTGTTGCTACCACCAGCTATGGTTTCAGTCTTTATGGGGATAATTTGGAAGCAGTTTAATTACCATTATGAAGTTTTTAAATGTTTCTAATGCAAGATTTCACAATGCATTAACCTACCGAAAGACAAAAGGAAATGCAACTAAGTTTTAGCTGTCAGCCAGGAAAAGAAAAGCATTACTTAATAATATATAAACTGAGTTACACAAAAACATTAACGGATTAGAGAATCTTCAGATTCAGATTAAAACTGGACAAAAAAAGTCCAGAGTTTTCAAACTTGCATGAAGAAATTGTTTTCCATATTCTGTCCTACACTTCCCAGTGACATTGAAAAGAAAACATTCATTTAAAATGAAGCAAAACTACAAATTGAGTAAAAGTACAGCAAATACAAATGGGTTCTAGGAGGTGGGATGCTGGCACTATGACAATGAACAAAGGGAAGATTTTTAGTTGCTAATTAAGTGCACAAACTAACTCTTATTACTCATTTTTGCAAGTCTGTCATTTTCATTCTTTAGTAATGAAAATATGAAGTACCTGTATTAAACTCCGTAAAGCCAAGAATCCCACTGTAATGCGTCAAAAATACGAGTTGATGCTTAGTCGACCTGCTGTGTTAACCTTTGGTAATGTCAAAAGGAGGCAACTACATGATCATCTTCAGCATGAAAAATTAAGAAAAAATGTTCTCCAGTGTATTCACAACTACCTGTCTTCACCAAAAATTGAGAGAATGACTTCATTTTGTAGCTATAAAAATCTGAAAACACAATCTGCCTTTCCAAACCTGCAGAGCCGCGATCACAGTAGTGCGCCAATATGCAGACGATGTGATGCTGTTAGTGTATAACTGGTCGCGTTAATGAAACCGTTGAAACCAATGTGTTTATTGCGCGTGTCCTTTTCTAGAAAAAAAAAAAAAAGCCAATCAAATCCCAGATAACATGAGTCCATCAACGTCAAAACAGTAGATGAGCTACATTTTTCTGGTCGAGTAGAACAATCCTGCTGCCTTTATGAGTGAAAATGTGACAGATAGATAACCTCCTCCTTCACCAGTGTCAGTTTAACATAAACCAGTTTCATAACCATCTTCAGAAATCACATTTATATACAAGTAAAGTGAAACTGTAAATCCATTATTCCAAATTGATTGCTACCTGCAGTGCCTTTTATTTCAATAATATAACTAAAGGTTGTAAATTAAGGTCATTTCCAAGTTCATTAGGAATTCTTCACAGGAAATGCATTTCATCTTCGATTCACTCAATTTGGACAATTGTATTAATAAGCTTTTTATGGTCAGATTTAGACACCAGCAGCCCTTAGATTACATTTAGGAAAAATGACACCAAGGCTTAGTATAAAGTAGGAAATGTCTACAACAGGTGGTGAAAGGTGAAATAAAACCAGAATCTTCTCCTAACCCTGATCAAAGTGCCTTTACTGGTGAAACAAAAAAAAAAACAGGAGCTGGGATACAAACCCCTCCTCCAATGTAAAAAAAAAAAATGTAAAAACAAAATGGATACTTCAATTTTAAAACATCCCATTTTGCTGCAATAAAACTAAGGCACTGATTATGTTTGTTGCAAAAAGAAATTGGATTTACAATTGAGTTATATATAAATGTATTTCTGAGACAAACATGAGTTATCATGTCAGTACCAGTTTACTCAGATCCATCAACATAGGGGACATTTAAAAAAAAATAAAAATAAAAATAAAAAAAAAATGAACAACTTGTCATTAAAATCTTTAACATTTCCAAAGAATCAGTTCGGGGGTTGACAGGTGCTACTAAGAGTCTCTCCCACACACATACATAAATAAGTTGGCATACATTCAGTAAAACCATGTCCTGGTGCTGGATTTTTTTCATCACGAGGGTGACTGGGAGGGCGAGCAGGGTGATCTTCATCTTTGTTAGGAAATAAAATGAAAAGTCCTTCTCAGCAGTTCTTCCCACTGCTGTTTTTTTTTTCTCTTTCTTTTCTTTTTTTTTTTTTACAGTCTGAAGTCACACTTTTTATTTTCATGGAATATTAGCTTTTTTCTGAATATTTATTGTTACACCACCTTCTACTTTGGTCCGTCACATATTTACAACAACGGTTACAAATAAGCTCTGGTCAGTGTTTTTGTTTTTTTTTCCTTCTCAAGAAAAATCATTTGAGCGGCATCCACTGTGTTGCACGTCCGTCAATAATAAAACGTATGAAATCACTGTGTGTGAAGACACACAATAGGCATTCCATCCCACTCTTCCTACAAAGTGCGTGTTTCCGTGTGTTTGTGTTTCTAAAGCGTGTAAGGTGCAGGTAGGCAGCTCTGTGATGATTTGACGGGCAAGATGAAGAGCAAGTCAAGCCTGATTATTAGCATTATCAGATGCTTTTGTGTTGGCCAGCACGAATGTCCACACCTGTGCAAAGGGGAATTTCTACACCGTTACTGAAAACACATGGCTTCTGGTTGATGCCAAGGTCCAAATGCGTGTTGACTTGAGATCTTTCAAGGTGCGAATACTAGATAATTGATTAAAAGGCCTCTCCATGAGCTTTACCTGGTTGTGTGGAGTGCAGGTTGTTACTAATAGCTACAGGCAGGGAGGAAATGTTCTGTCCGTCAAGGTTTTCCTCCCCTAGCATGGAGTTCTGTGGCACTGAGAGGAGCAGGGACACTTCCTGTCAGGCAGATCGGCTTGTGTTCCATGTTGTTGCGTTGTTCATGCTAGGCTGAGGCTCTGAGTAGACTGCAAGCCCAAGCAATGGCTCAAGAGTGGATGAGGTCTAAGAGTTTTTATCCCATTGTTTTGAGTAAGGTAGGATTTAAAAGTATGAGCTCACTCCTGGTTTTTATTGAAGGTAGACGTAGCAGTGTGATGGCCGTCTTACTGGGTTGGTTTTTTTTTTTGTTCAGGAGGTAGAAGCAGAAGTTCCTCCCCTGAAATAGTTCTGAACCCTAGCAGAGGCTCATATCTTGGAGAAGTTTTAAGTAGGCATGTGAGTTTCAAACTCAAACAGTTCAACGCCCAACCCGCCGGGTAATTCCTTAGTTAGGAGGTGGAGTTTCCTCCTTTGAATAAATTCTGGACCCAGGCGAGGGGCGTGGCCTGATGTCAGGAGTCGTCGTCAGTGTCCTCTATCAAAACCTTGGTGTCACGGGTCTTCGACCTAGGGGATAAAAAACAGAGACGGAGGAGTATGAGTAAGAGTTTATAGATTAAACACAGGTGAGGAGTGGATTTACACTCTCCATTTATTTTCCACATCTTCTTTTGGCTCCACGATTGAAGAATATTGCTGCGTTTCTACTACATCAAACCAGCTCGACTTAACTCAGCATTCCGATGCGGCACGTTTGTTTCCTCGTCTTCTCAGAGTTGCTGAAAACTCACTCGTTGCATCTTGTCTCGTCTGAATTTTTAGGTCAGCCACCATAGACTGAATCTCCTCGACTGTCCATGGTGTCATTTTGGGCTGTCATCATGTGGATTGATGTACCGCTATATTTACTCTCTACTTCCACATTTCTTTTTTTATAAAACAGTGGGTCACAGAGAAAACTGTCCGACTAATCAGTGGTCTGCTGTGTTTATAAGTCACAGTTTAGTGTCGCTTGGAGGTGATGCCAAAAAACTAGTACCTGGTACCAGATTACAGGTCGTTTTTCATAACTGAAACACAAAATGGCAAAGCCGAGTTGAGTTGAGCCGATACCACGTATTGGAAACACAGCATATGTTTCCTAAACAACTGCATTAGGTTGTGTACGTTTATATATTTTTGTCAGAGTGTTAGATGCATCAGGGTTGGGACTCTGTTAGAGTGGGGGTACATAACTATGTTACATTTTATGTACATTCAATGACACAGTTATGATCGTTACAATATTAAAAAAATCAATACAAAAAACTTTGGAGACAAAAACTGCCTAAGGATCATTATTTTTTGCTTTTATTTTTACTTATTTGTCTTTCAGTTTTATTTATTTAATCATTATTGTTTTGTTTTTTCCCCCCTCTTCCTCTTCCTGATGATCATTGCTTTAGTGAGGCTATGATTAAATCTGTACTTGCAGCTTAGAGTAATGTCAGGAAGTTGAAATGCTGTAATACATCATTAAGGGAAAAGGGGTGGGATTGAATGTTTACTTCCTCTCACTCCTTTTCAAATGTCCAGATAATACTAAAATCATATTATGCGGTTATTTTGCATGACTGTATAATTTTCCTTTTTGTTTTGGTTGTCTTATGTTGATAATTTGCTTTTGTTGGTGGTTGTATTGTGTATTTGTATTTCCAAAATAAAAAAACATTCAAACATATTTTGTGTCAGCTCCGTTAAAAGCAGTCAGGTTGTGTTTTTAAAAAGGGGCAACATGAGCTAACATGACATAACCCTGATCTCTACTTCCTAGTTTTGCTAATAAATTTCAGACATACCCTGTGTCACAGACTGGTTCTATTGCACCGCATCACCGTACCTTCCCACATTTTACTTCATTTTTAACTGTTTTTTAGGACTCACTGCGAGGCGAGTCGTGGTCTGCGTAGACTCATGCTGTAGCTCCTCTTCCAGCTCTTCTTGCCCTGCCGGTTCCTGACGCCATCCTCCTGGTCCATCATCTGCTCTAGCAGCGTCTGGTCATCAGCATTGAGTGGAGCCACACTGATGTCTCTAACGGCCCTGAACTCACCACAGTTATTCAGATGCTCGTTTTCCAATCGGAAGAAGTTCCACACAAAACGCCTGGGAGAAAATATACGCCACAATAAACAACAATCCACTTTTTTTTTTTTTACTTGATAAACAATATGGCAGAGAAAAAGGAAAAGTAAAGGGTGAAGAAAGCACAAAGAGAAAACAAAAATCTGAAAATGATGCATTAATTAAAGAATGACAGTGTTTACCTGAAGACCTCCATTGGGGCCAGTACAGTCGCCAGTATGTCAGAGATGCCATGATAACTAGACAGGGTGCTCAGTGTAACCGTTAAAGTCCATGAAAAGCGCAGTAGCACATCCTCCACTATGGCGCTGTAGTAATAGGCCTGAAAATGGAAAAACATACATATCACCATGACAATATTAAGTCAATAATACAAATCACATACATGGCCTAGGTTCTTCCCAGACTATGGAACTGGACAGTACAGTGCTAGCTCAGCACCGCTATAGTCATTTTAGTTCAGGGGTGAGCGTGCCTTTGCTGTAGCAGCTCCTAAACTGTGGAACGAGCTCCCTCTCCATCTCAGACAGGCCTCCTCTCTGTGTGTTTTTAAATCTCTTCTTAAAACCCATTTTTTCTCCTTGGCTTTTGAAACCATGTGAGATGTTTTAAATGTATCGTTCTTATTCAGCTGTTTTATTTGGTGCTGGTTTTACTGTTCCTGTTTTAATTTGTTGTTGTTTTTAATTGTACAGATTCTATTTTTTAAAAAAAAATCTATTTCTGTATTTTACACTTGTTTTTATTTTATTCTCTGTACAGCACTTTGGTCCATTGTGGTTGTTTTAAAGTACTTTACAAATAAAGCTGGATTGGATTTTCAAATTCAGGGCGTTTTCCCCCCATTTTCCCCCGATAATTTTGCTAAAATCTACTGAAATCCGTCGGGTTTTCAGGCACGCGCTCTATTTTCCAGCGCCATGATGTTTTTCCTTTGAAATCTCAGAGTTGCGTCTATCGGGAGGTTTTAGCGCCAGACTTTCTTCCCATTGGTTGGGTATGATGCAATGCATTAAATCAAGTGCTCTTATTGGTCGGGATCTGACCGCACGTAAACTCACTTCCTGTTTGCATCCAGACGACATGAACCATAACAAAACCAAGTATTATACGAAGCCTGATGATCAGAGAACGATCTCTGCAGTTTTTGTTGCGTCCTTGGCGGTGACCACGGCCCGTGTAGCCGACCAGAAAAACACATGTGCGGTCCGGGGTGGGTGGTGGTGGTGACGGCAGGGGGTGCACCAGGATACTATAAATTTCAGGGGAGAACCCTGATGACACTCTCCGCCCTCCAAAAAAAGGTGATATTATATGTGCATGTATCTTCTCATTACTGTCTAGCATAAACATGAGGCTCAGTTTACTGTATTCAGTCAGGTTAGATGGACTGTCTTGTCCACACACAGACCCAAACATTATTACGCCCCAATTTTTGGGTTTATTTTAGGTCTGATTTCATCTTGTCTACAAATCTGCATCCATAAAAAGTACAAGAAATGTAGAGTCTTAGGTCTAAGGGCTTTTTCATTATTCTGACTACCCGTTTTGAACTGGAAAAAAGGATATCAACGTTCGTCAGTTACAAAATTACCTGAAAATGATCTCCATTTAATATATGCAGGGGTTGCATTGTGAATTTAAAAGATTTGAAGACAAGTATATCTGGCTGTAAATGTTTTGCTCATACTGATGATTTGTGATGAATATTTGGTTTTGACATCATACCATTCTGCAATCTATTTTCATTTCTTGTAAATTATTATACGTACATATGTCCGGAACACAAATATATACTGTTGCTGTCTTTCTTAGCCAGGATGCGTTTAAAAGAGCTTTAACTGGGGTTGTTTCCTGTCTGTGGAAATACCTTATGTGGGTAAACTATCTCCTCTCTCAAAAAGGTGTTTTCTCCTGCGTTGCGGTCAAACAGGCCCCAGTCCATCTTCAGATCCCAGACCAGTGTATAACAGGAGCTCACCACCAAACAGCTGATGTACAGGTAGAAGAAGATCTGGGCTGTTTCATCCTTCAGGGCTTCGGGTAGAGAACAGACAGACCAGAGTGTGTAGTTACAAGTTCTTAGCAGTCATTACATGTTTTAAAAGGGGTCATATTTAACTAAACCCACTTTTTTTTTTTAAACACTTTCTTTTTATTGATTCTTTTTAAGAACATGAAACAGATATGGACATATAGAAAGAAGAAAAACAAGAAAAGAAAATAAAGAAATGGCAAAACTCAAAAGAACATAGTGGATCGCTATGTCTCAACAGTTTGCTCCAGTGTTATGAATAAGATCGTTCTTATCCCATCGTTCTATAAACTGATAATTTCTCCCCCTTTTCTTGACATCTATCTTCTTGAGTCTTTATCTCATGGGTTAACAGTTCCATTACATACGTAGATCTCATTCGACCAAACCCATTTTTATTAGGCTTTGGTACATATATTTCTTGTGTTTGGACTCTAATATTTGATGAAGTTTCAATGTGAACCCTCCAGGTGCTGCACAGCCATCTGTATGTTCATTTTGGTAAAAATTGAGTGCATTTTTACAACACGTTTTAATTCCTGCTTAATTTCTTACGTTTTATAATTAGTTACATCATGATATTTGATATGCATTTCTCTGAGTACGACAATTGTTTATCAGCGGCTGCGATTGTAGTAAAAATTGAAAATATATCCAAACTTTGAGTTGATTCATTCATCTTCTGAACCTGTTTTATCCTCACTAGGGTCACGGAGGTTGCTTGAAGCCTATCCCAGCTACTTAAGGGCAAAGGTGGAGTAGATAAATCCAAACTTTGAGTTGATAACCTAAAATGCTCAGTTGTTGGTTGTATTAATGAATGCAAGTGGCTGAAAGGGACAGAAAGCATGGTCAACAACCTGGAGGGGGTAGGGAGTGAAGTGGCTGATTTGGAATTAAAGGGCCAGCGCTCAAAACAACCTTTCTGGTGTTCTTATTCAGAAACAGGGTTGAAGATGGATCTGTGGAGTTGAATTAATGAAGAATTCAGACCCGAGCAGAGCATTTATAGAGACCACAGGGACATGTTTGAAAATTTAAATTGCATTTATAAAAGCAAACTATCACTCCTTTAAAGCTGAAACAAAGTTTTTGTCTGAAGAGGGGTGGTGGTGGTGGGTTAAAAAAAAAAAAAAAGCTGAAACACAGACATTGTGAACAAATAAATGTGGATATTTTACCTTTGTGTGTGCTGTAGAGCGCTGCGAAAGTGATGACAAAGAAAGAAGTGGAGTATTTTCCGGCGTTAACAAGGTGAGGGAAGGCCCGTTTGGTGTCACGGTAACGCCGCAGACACTGGACAAATCGGAACCAAGCAGGAAGACACTGGATGACGGCACGGACGCCATAGGAGTAGGAATTACACATATCTCTGCCTGCACAGAATAAAAAGAATGCACGGTGTGATTGATAAGATAAGTGTCTGTCATCCACCTGAGCCTCACTTCTGGATTCAATCACATCAGCTCTCACCTTCACTGCTGATGAGCCCATCGTGCTTTTTCCAGTCCAGTTCAAAACTGTAAAAACAAATCATGTACTCCAGATCCATCAGAACCACCACCAGAGAGTTCAACTGGTCAGCCAGCCAGAAATCTGCGAAGCCGACTCGATGAAAAGGAGCTGTCACGACACGGAACTGTGAGAAGAAAAAGAAAAGCAGAGTCTTTGTCCAAGTTCTGTCAAAGTATCAGATGGAGCCGTTACCACAGTACTCTGCGTGAGGTTACCAAGAGTTTGAGGAGCCAGAAGCGGGACTTGTAGTAGCAGGTTTTAAAGGGGTTGATGAGGAAGAGGAGGAAGAAGCCGTAGAGAGCCAGAGGGTTCACTTGCATTGGTACCAGAATGCTGTCGCTGAACAGACAGGAGAGCAGGCTGACACACCACAGGACGCCCAACAGACCTGCAATCTGAACACACAGTGCATCGATGAGCAGGAGCCTGGAGTGCAAAACACTCAGAGAACATGGACTCTAGGATGTACATTCTGCATGATGCTTTTGTATGATGTTACATAACTTCAAAATAAAATACAAATTTAGTTTTAGTCATTTCATATCCATAAAGCGACTCATAGCTTCATGGAAACAAATACAAGACATTTCCAAAAGTCACTCAAATCCAGGGGTGTTAAATATATGGTTTACAGACCAAAAGCGTCCCTACAAAGGTTTCCATTTGGCCCACAGAATGAACTTGAAAAGTGCAAAAATTACACAAAAGACACTGACAGGGTGTTACTAAATGGTACATTTTTCAGTTCCAGATGGCTGTTATTTAATGATTTGTGTCTTTGTAGATCCATTGTGACATGTAAGTTGTAATGCACATGCAATGCCAATGATTAGATACAATAACAGGGTTCCCACACTTTCCCTGAAATTATTTTCCAGGACTTTTTCAGCCGCTAGAGACAAGTAATCACATCACACACTATTACATTCCCCTGTTCGCCTCGTTCTTTGGAAGTGTTCTTTTCTTGAGCTGTAACTTACATTTACCCAGACTGTTTCTGTGTTTATTACTCAGACATTTGATGTGCGGTCTATGGCTGTAATTTTTCGATGAAAAAAAAATTATGGCAAATGCAAACACACCCACAGATGACAGCGTAGCACTTCATTAGCCTGACAAACTGGAGTTACAATGTTCAACAGGACAATTCCCAAACTCAACTTTCTCTTGTCTCTTACTTTCTTTCATGCACTTCCTCTAAAAATATTTGTATATTTTCAATAAATCACTGAAAAACAATTTCCTTTGTTTCATCCCAGTTTAGGGGGACAAGGTCATAAGGCAGTGCTCAGGATAACTTAACCGTTTCCAGGACATTTGACCTTTTTTCTCATTTTCCATTGGTTTTCCATGACTGTAAAATAGGCCAATCTATTTCCATGTTTTCCAGAATGCGTGGGAACCCTGAATAAATTGCACTGTTTTTTTTTTTTTTAATTTCAGGTTGTTCATGGATTTTCAGGTTATTCCTATTTTTTGTGAAGGTATAATTTATAAATGTAAATATATTCATAATGTAATTCTACTTTTTTTGCTCTCAAACGAGAGGGAAATGTGGGGTTGTCATTGTTTATTAGTGATTATGCTATTATTTTACAGGTCCAGCCCATTTGAGGTAAAACTGGGCTGTACATGGCCCCTGAACTAATATGTTTGACATCCATCTTCTAATCATAGTAAAGGATTTTCTGTGTGTTTATTTCAGACCTCAAACAGATGTTGATGGGACAGGTTGTTTCTGGGGTTGAGTTCAAATATAAGTACGTGGTTGACTCCTGCCTGCCTCCAGCCATACGTGTTGATGCCTGGAAGAAAAACAATGGTAAGGAAGTACATACAAACACAGGAACACCTTTGAGGAGAGTGGGCACAACTGAACTGGTCAAGCTTGGCTGCAACTGTGCATGTCAGAGTGTTCAGTGTAAGAATTTCACAATACTTTGCAGCTATATGGGACAGCATCACTAGAAATGTACCATAGGGTTAATTCGTAGCTAATTTGAACCTGTAGTTGCAACAATGTGGTGTAAATACATGTGATATTTGCACCACTTTAAGTAGAAATGACAATATTCTTGGAACCAGTGAAAAATACGACTGCATTAAAAACCAG
The DNA here is from genome assembly GCA_030068375.1 of Ostorhinchus rueppellii. Taxonomy (NCBI): domain Eukaryota; kingdom Metazoa; phylum Chordata; class Actinopteri; order Kurtiformes; family Apogonidae; genus Ostorhinchus; species Ostorhinchus rueppellii. Next base: position 10,084,038 of record JAQQZY010000010.1, on the reverse strand, counting down.
TTAATGGTAATAGAATGCATCTTGTAAATCATTTGAGTAGAGATGAATTAGGGCTGCTCAATTAATCAAATTTTAATCGTGTTTACGATTTTGGCTCCAGATGATCTCAAAATTCATATAATCAGGGAAAAACGATGATTTGATTTCCGTTCTAAGATGCGTTTTTTTTTCTACTACTGTGCTGTACTCACATCATGTAACTCTGTGCTGCTGTACGACTACCGAACCATTCAAGCTAAACTTCGTACACAGGATTTCCTTTTCTTGTCTTTATGAAGTCGTCTTGAAGTCAAAAACA
>JAQQZY010000010.1:10057652-10069078 GCA_030068375.1 Ostorhinchus rueppellii | reverse complement strand
TCTCCATGAAGTGAGTCATAACTAGTATGATAATAGAAGTAGAGTATGTAAAAATGAGAGAAAACATCAGATTAGCTGCATTACAATATTTGAGTAAATCACTTTCTGATATTGTTTCAAAAATTAAAAACATGCTGTGCAAGTGAGTGGACATTTTTGTAACTCCATAAAAAATAGTTTCATTCAAAAAATGTCAATCACATTATTTTTTCATGCCTAAAGAGGAATAAAAACATTAAGGACAAAAAAACTTGACAAAAGTTTTTGTAATTCATGCATCAAAGGGTTATACACAGATAAATTGTTTAAATTTATGCTCAAGCCTTATTTTTTCTGTATTAATGTAAAAGAGGAGGTGAATTTCCATGGCTTAGTTAGTTGAATGTTATTTTTAGACTCATTGCTGTGTTCTTCTTATCTGCAAAAATTGAGATCCAAATATAGACAAAAAATAAATATCACAACAGCAACATGTACTGAATTAACTGAGCTACGATAGATTTTTTTTTCTTTTTTTATATTTTCACAAGATAATCAAAGAAAACATGTGGTGAACAAACAAGCCCACTTCCACCCCCATCCCCCAATTTGTTAAATTTCTTGGTTGGGGTTCAGATTCGTAAACTACTCTCTATTTTAGTCAATTTTAGGGGGGGGGGGCATTGTTGTTGAATTGAACAGTGGAGAGGGCTACTGTTTACATGTCCCCCGGCACTTCCATCATATGTGTCAATTATAGACTTTTGGTTGTGGCAACACACACAATTGTTACACGGTTCAGAGAAATGACTGATGGTTACATGTCCGATGGAAAAAGAATGTGTTTCCATACATGTTTAATAAGTCACACTGACAACAAAATTCCTGCATGGTGAATGAAGGGTAAGTCAGAGGAAAATGCTTAAAATACATGAAATCCAGACAGATGGATTAAAATGACAAGTGAGTAACAGCGGGGTGCATGTATGCATTAGTCAGAAGAGGGAACAGGCTTTTAATCACACTATCACAGTCTGTGACAACATGTGACTGTTGCTTCTGTATATAACATAGAGCCATTTAAGGATATAATGTTGCAAATGAGTCGGTCAATGAGCTGCATTAATAACATGTCTGCAACTGCAACAAAAAATAACCAAATATTTACTAGTCTTCCACCTAGCCTTTAACTGCTGCAGTCTACATTCATGTAGCTCTTAACATAACTTTTTTTTTTTTTTTTGCAAAGTGACAACAGTCGTGGATCTGTTTTGTGGTAAATGAAAAGAAAATGAGTGGATTATTATTAAATACACTCTTAAACATGCCCATGTTAGATATACAGCTGACGGGTACAAAACACACCCAGGATCCTCAGTCTATAGTTAGTTTTAGAGTTATGGTTGGCTTGGGTGATGAAATGCAAGTTGTGTTATGCATCATCACTTAATCAGTGACACAAAGAAAACTGCTTAATAAAATGTCTAATAGTTGCAGTTAAATCCATTCAATGCAAACTGCCATAAAAGTATAAAATGGACACACAAAGTCAAGTTACAGGGAAAAAAAACCCTCCCTGCTCTTAAAACACTTGATCATATCCTTCGATAATGGAGCATGTTTAGTGTGAGTAACATGCAAACAGGCATTCAATTAATAGGTGTGTAGTTTGGTTGCACCTTGGGCGGAGTAACTTCACCATCTTAGCGATTGTTTTTGGGGGGGGTTTTCTCCATATCTTCCTTCTTTTCAGTGGCATTTTATGTTTGTGGGTTTTTTTTTTTAATTAAAATAAATAACAGCATTGTCAAAACTCTTTCATCAGGATAATAACAGAACTTTACAGACAGACTTGCACTAACCTGTAGGTATGTATTAATGTCACTGGCACAGGGTCCCGAGCTAATGAGTTTAATTCAGCCATAAGTTGCAGCAGCATTCAGTTTTAATCCACATTAACTTGCAGGGATTGTGTGCAGTGTTGTTTTGTTGGTGCTGAAGAAATAATTATAAGTAATTACAGTAAGCCCAGCTTCTGAACTCTGTCGTGATGATTCACTCTAATGCATATGAGCTATGCTAGTGTTAAAACATTTTTAATTAATTATAAAACACCAGAGGGAGAAAAGAATCCATCACTATATGTGAAATTAATGGAAAAACTACATCTGCATGTACATGAAAATGTGGACTACTGTTGTTTCAGGTTTCTAGATATTGTCAATATTGCAATACTGTTTGGCCAAAATGATGCAAGAATTCAATTTGTAGGCAGATTACAATAAGAAAAGTCACTTCTAAGTTTCTGGATCTAAAAAGCTGGAGGGAAACTTGTTATAGTTTTTAACTCGTATATATTTCATAAAGAGGTGAGAAAACAGTGATTCCAATCATTAATCTTGATTCTACAGCAAATGATGGTCATATGATCTTAAGGCCAGATCATCCAGCCCTAGTGTTATCATACAAAAACAGTGAGTCCTTTCTTGTTCTTTTCTAAAAGTCTGTCCAAAATCAGAACGCTGAATGTAAACTATGCAAAAAAAGCAACCCAGCCAGGTAAAACAACAAACCTGGTTTACGACCTTGGCTTCCATTCTTTGGAATATTTATGAGTTTTGTTTTATTTTTTTTATTGTGGTGTTAATGGTGCATTATGAAATTGTTAAATTACAAATAAAGTGGTTCATTTAACACCCCGTCACCAAACTAAAATGATTAGTAATTGTTGACATCAACTGAAAATAAATATTTCATCCTGATACATTTTTTTGTTGAATCCTTAAATGCCATCTTCTCAAAAGCCTCCTCTACTTACTGTTCCTCTAATTACTAATCACTTTAGCAGGACATAACCCACACAGAGAGCATGTACAATGTTAAAAAAATAAATAAATACTTATAACCTGAAGTTACTTAACCATCATTTCTGTAACGTCTACCACGTTATAACAGTAACGTGATTCTAGAAAACTATAGAACATCACCAGTAGAATTGAATAAACAGAGCTCATACTAAACTGAATGTTGTTTACATGAGGAGTATGGTCATCATTTCAGATAAATGCATTACTGAAACTGCCCTGTAAGATGTTCTGTCAAAACAGAGCTGACAGCGCCCTATTACAGGATATGTAACAAATACAGTTACATAACCCTGATGGTTCAGGAGACGCCATTGTGTTCTGTGTCTGATCCTCAATTTTATCATGATCCTCCATCAATAAACAGCTACAGAGCAACTCACATAATTTATGACAGTGCAATGGCTCTTATGTTATTCCCAAGGAAGCTTCATCCAAGACTAAATATTTTAGTATTTATTTTCATTTTTGCATTGCAAAGAATCACTGAAAACCCTGTGGACCTGACCAGCATGTGTCAGCACCAGGGATTTAATTGGAATGGTTTTCAGACCCATTACTGTCATCTTATTAAACATACTTTGCTTCAAGTAATAATTTGCACTTGAATACTTTTTCAATCATATAGCACTGTGTTTCACATTCGATCCTGATTGTGAACAAAAGATCACTGATGAACACAGACATTTCTGGTTTCTGCAACTGAGTGTGAAAACATTTTGGTGGTTTCTGCATTTCTGCACAGTGACACCCAAAGATCACTTTGAAGGAACATGAGCAAACACTTGTTTTTGAGTCAAGTGGCTTTTACTGGATTAAGGTTTTAAGGTGATTTAAAAAAAAAACAAAACTTGTTCTAAGTGGGTGTGTGATGTTTATTCAATACATGTATTAAAAGAGCTGGATACCTGACCCATAGACAGATCCCACCAATGTAAACAAAGATCGCTCACTAAGTGCACCAGCCAAAACACTTCCCAGCTTTCTGGATTTCATTCAACACACCACTGGAACAATGTGACAGAAGCAGAGTGTCTGCGAGGTATCCATCTCTCATCTGGTTCTTGTCTGCTGCCTCAGTGTCCATTTGTCCCTAACACTGGTGGGGACCATAGAATCAATTCTTCACGTACTTAGGTAGGAAGAATATTTCACACAAAAATTGCACTGGGTTTTGTTTGAGATGGTGAAATAAAGCAAATTAGTTGTACTGCTACATTAGTATGTGATGGTTTTATGCTATAACCTGCCTGTCATTGAACATTTACGTGTCTACCACCATGAAACAGAGCCATTTACGAAGCTGACTTTTAATTGTGTTTTCCTCCGTTGTTTATCAACTTCTCAGTTATCAGTTCGCATAAACATTATCCAAAAAGTGCCACAGACAGAACTGCACAGCCACATCAGTTGATGTCAGTTGAAAACACATGTATATGGAAGGAAATATTACACAGTCACTACAGCAAATATGGGCATTACTTACTGTGTAATTTACACCACACAGCACTGTCATTTTTTATATAACTGTTGAAAAAAATAATCTCATTTTCACAAGCTAGAGACTGACTGAACAGGTTTGACCTGCATGTCTGTGGCTTTTCTACTCATATTCTTCTCTGAGTACAGAAAAACACATGCCATGAGATGAACATACAACTGGCAGATAGAAGGGAAACCACCTGTACAATAAGCTGAGTGAACTCTATGAACAGGTTAGATTTATGTCTTCCCGTCATAATGTAATGGAACTCTTAATTGTCAAAATAAGATCAAAGAGGCAACACCAGGACAAACATATTGTGCTTCTCATGCTGTTTAGTATTACTGTAAGAGTGAACAGTACATTTAGCACAAACAGGCCTGTCATTACATGATGAAAAATAAGGCCTCTGATAACTGGTTTTAAGACTTTTTAAGACTCTTTGAGGTCTTAAATTTAGGTCCTGCTGTGGCTGGTGTCAGTGGATGGTGCACTTTTACAAAGACACATAATTAAGCAATAATGCAGGATGAGGTAACCCCATATAAAACAATAACAGAAAGAGGCGGAGAAGAAATACAGGATGCACAACAGAGTAAAGCTTCATACAGTCAACTCAGAACCAAGCTCCACACATGGGTAGATTTTGTATTTGGTGAGTAAATTTCAAAACACTGCCAGGATTGTGTTACTGTCCAGTGTGCCATAAAAAAAAAAAAACGAAGACTTTCTAATGTAGTTTAAGGTCATTTACGGGCGCTTCTAAAATAATAATATTCTGCGTGTCTGTACTTAGAATAGCAGATTGTAGACATCTGTTACCAGCAAAAGCCATATTTTCATACAACAGGTCTCAAGAAATACATATGTAATAACTTTCAAGACATTTTCTTACAACATCTTCGAATAATGTGCAAGTTAAACAAAAGCCATACAGTTTTGGGAATGAAAATTGAACCATTGTGACAAAGTCATAAAAAGTCAGTTGTAGTAAATGAAATGTATACAGCCATTAGAGGTTTTTTTATGCGCACATATGAGGCAAAAGGCACATGACATTTGAAAAAAAAAAAAAAAAAGTCTAATGCAAGTCTACGGGATCAAGGACTTTTTGGAGCCACCCCCAATGGCCATCAGTGGTATTACAACTTGAAGATGCTTCTCATCTGCATTGACTTCTTTTTAAAGCTAAGGTCCATGCCACTTGGTTCTATATAGTACCTTGTCTCAATTAAATTTTATGTGCCAAAAAAGGTAATTATTTTGACAAGTAAAAATAAGGCTTTTTCCCCAGCAGCTGAACCACATATTTTCAATTATGAACCATGACTTACCACATTAACCTGCAGATTAATGTGTGTTCAACACAGACTTGAACTGATGATAAAGTTCATGGGTTTTCAGTTTGATACCAAAGAAATGTGAAGCGATTTGTATGAAGTGCTTTTCTAGTGCATGTTCAGTTGGTGCACTTCTTAAGTGTTCATATGTTGTTGAACATGAGCCCAAATAAAGAATGAATTGACTTTAGATCCTCACAGGTCATCAACAGCCTAACAATAGACTAGACCTGTGTCTTTGTGCAGTACCTTCAATAGACGGGGCCTGGTCCTGAGCAGCATACAGCATCTCTTTAAAAGCCTGCAGACATGAAAAGAGAACATAAAATATTAAATATTAAATAATAACCATACATATTTAATGTTTCAAAATCTCTTTATAAAGTCAAAGAGGTTTGTTCTATTTAATGCACCATCAATCAAGTATTTTATATGATATGAAATAGCCACATACTGGTAATTGTAACATATTTCAGTTAAAGTAATGGCAGTAGATGTTATAGCAAACAAGATAAATGAGGCAGCATATAAATTAAAGTGTATACAGATCAAGTCTGATGTCTGTAAGGATAAGGGCTATCAGAAAGATGTTTCAAGTCATTATTTTTAAGTGAATAGCCAACACAAAGGGGCGGATGGTGCAGTCTGCTCATGGAGAATTTAACAGGGTGGAGGATTGTAGATTGTAGACATAGAGCCCTGCAAACGGATTAACCAGTCAAACAGCTCTGCTCTTTAATTAAACAGTGCTGCACCCTGCCAATCAAAAAGTTAAACCAGCAGACAAACATTAAGAACGCATTACCATACATCAAATGACTCAAAGGAAAAGTTTCAGAGCCTTTAAAAACTGTCAATCATTTGACTCATCTCACATCAGTTTCAACGAAAAACCTTCAGATCTTAACCCCCTTCAGGCATCAATGCATGCACTGACAGAAATGGTCTGAAAGTGCAGGGAAATATTCAGCACTTTTTCACATGCAGGCAGCATTTTCAGGTTTTCCCACCTTGGTGTGGAGGTCATCATAGCTGTAGATGTTATTTGCCATGTCAAGAGTTGACAGTTGTTGGCACATGCATGAGATTTTCTGGAACATGCATATTTTATAACCTGGGGGTACAAACAGGGCTGTTGCTCAGGCAAAACTACACAATCACACACAGCTGAAAATTACACTTCAGTAAAACAGCACTTGGAGAACTTAGTTGGAGGACGAGGGCAATCTTAGTGAGTCTTTGTCAAAGGCCTAGTCCACATGTACGAGTGAATGCCAGACCAACATGCGACGGCAAAATCCTAATCCTAAAGTTGGACAAACAGGCACCAGGAAGGACTGAAGTTATTCTCCAACATCACACAAGAAAATGTGGACTGGGCAACAAAAAAATATTAAACATAAAGACAGAGCTTACAAAAACTTTCTGTCTGCATGACAAGAATGAAAACTTAAGGCTGGAAGGAGTTAAAAATGGTCTATTTTCAATTACTTAAAACAATGTGTGTGAACAAAATGTCAAATCTCAGACAATAATTTCAGTGAGCTACTGGTATCTGCAGACATCCTTTATGGAAATTAAAACTGGCTTTAACAATGTAATCTTGCATTTAGTCATTTTTGTCATCTTTTAGGGTCTGTAAATAATGAGCCAAACTGTTCCATGTTTTTGTAGACTGTATATAATTTGTAGGAACTGTGACATTATCCATTGCTTTCTGAAGCCAGTTGTTTGCAATTTGGTTATCACCATGTTGGCAAGTTAGAGTCAGTAGTGACCAAATTTGGACAAAAGGGGCAGAACCACAGGAACCTCAGGGGTCGGAGGTGAGTTAATGTTTAGCGCTAGCTTACTGCCTTGTTAAAATGCTGAACAAGAATCAAGAACTTTGTAACCAAGTCGTTTCACAGTCATATTGGAACGTATTGACTATGTGTGCAGTGGAGCCATCTGTCAAGAAAAAAATGACTAAATTAAATGAAACTCTGAAAGTCAAAGGTTGACATGGCAAGTTTCCAAATCCTTCTATTTACTCTGAGATCCAATTAACAGACAAGAAAACTAAAGACACATGGGCAGATCACTTATTAAAGGTTTTAAATATTATGTGTACTGTATGAAAGCAAATAAAACTGCTATTACTAAGACAGTACTATAGCTGTGAAAAGAAAATGACATTGTAAGTCACAAGTGTTTCTTCATTACTTAAAATGAAAAAAACCTAGTGCTCCAGTTTGTACAGACATACTAAAAGACAATTAATTACTTAGCCAGTAAAATACGCATGGTTGGTGGATTTTTTTTTCCATGCATCAGCCTTCTTGGCTATTGAGTCAAAAAGTTAATTTCAGACATTGAATGTCCGTGGCGCCTCTCCTTGTGTCCTTTAATCTTGCAGTGCTATTAATGCAGACACACAGACTCTTTCATGCTCTCTGTTGGTGAATCTGCAGTTTATGCTGCAGCTTGTTGACAACAGTCATTCAGTCTCAGTGAGCTCTGGTTGGACAGTAGGACAGTCGCCCTCTTTCATCCAAAGTAGCTCAAGGGTTAGATAGTAGAGCGGTCAGTCAGTCAGTGTTTCAGAAGGCCAGCAGAGCAGAGACTTCACAAAGGCCTCACTGTGTGTCAGCCAGTCGGCAAGAGAGCGGCAAAGCAGGACACACAGCTTCTGCAGCAAACAGGGCAAGTCAAGGTCATCCCATCTCCCACTCACTCACTGTTTCACTGGTGCAACCTCAGCAGCATTGTAAGCAAACAAGGTACACCGAAAGCAGCAAACACGCACATGACATTTATTAGAAGCCAAAAGGTGGTTCCTGTTGATCTGGATTTACATTTTTTACACGTAGATATTTAGTTTCACCAAATTATTGACCGAGAGTAACAGCAGAGCTAAAGCCTGAGGTAAGATTTCAGGATCAATACAATCCAATTCCTCGTTGCAACCTGAGAGATAAGGTACTCAGCAGGCAGAGGAGATCGCTAACATTCCCACAAGCTCCACTCACTTCACTTTACCTCATCTTTAGCTCCTCTTCACTTACAGACTGACAAGTTCAAATAAGCACATGAAGACTGGAGAAACTACAGGCTACTGTTACACAACGGACATGTTTCACCCATGTTTCCCAAATTCATGTGGGAAAAAAACACAACAGTGAATGACATCCTGTTCACAGACCGTATTCAGTTATTTTCACATCTAGTTCGTTAATGTAGAATCCAAATTAGTCCGGTTCGTTTCCCTGTTGGTCCAGTTTCTGTTTCTTTTTACATGGCAGAAATACAAAGTGAACCAAAAGACATCACTTGAATCCACTTGAGAGTCTACATATTGATTCGATGGGTCTGGAGTGGATGAAAAAAATAAATACAAGAGGATCCTGTGGTCTTGGAGGCTAGTGCATATTCAGGGTTCTCCCCAGACGATGGAACAACGGTGCTGCGCCAGAGTACTGCTAGCTCAGCACTGCTATATTCATCTTCAAATTTTTTCTATTTTCCTCCTGATAATTTTGATAAAATCTACCAAAAATCGGGTTTGCAGGGACGTGCTCCATTGTTGTTTTTTCTTTGAAATCTTGCAGCGTTGCGTCTATCCTTAATTTCCTTCGAGATCAATAAAGTATCTCTACACTACCTCTACTACTATCGCAGAAGAAAGTCTTGCACTAAAACCTTGCGATAGATGCAACTCCGTGAGATTTCAAATGAAAAACAACATGGCGCTGGAAATTTGAGCACGTACATGCTAACCAGATGGATTTCGGTAGATTTTAGCAAAATTATCGGGAGAAAATAGAAAAAACACCTTAAGTTTGAAAATGCGTATAGTGGCACTAGAGCTAGCAGTACCCTGGTGCAGCACCGTTGTTCCATCCTCCGGGGAGAACCCTGCAATCTCTCTGTTGTCAAAGTTACTCAGATCCTTAATCTTGTATGTATTAACTATTTCTAACACATCCAACTTGAGGGCTAAACGTCCATGTGTTGCCTTTAATATCCACCTACTAGCATGTCCCATTATAATGATATAATCAACATTAATACCACTTTGTCCATCATTGGTTACAATATTGTGCCTGATTGGTTGTACATGAATATCAGGTTTGACTGCAGTGCCATCATCTTGCCTGAGGATAAAAATCCAATATATCTTCCATATCATAATATTGAGTAAATGCATATAATTTATAAGAAAATAGGGCCAATAACAGGTATAAATTCAGCAACTGGGAATTAAATTTTAAAAATGTTGACTTTTTTTCAGTCATAGTGAGCTGAAAATGTAAACAGTATGTAACTAAACCTGTCTGAGATGTAGTGTGTTTTTACTATGAAGCAAATTAAAGGTGACAGAGTGCTTTGCTTGCCATTATGACAGTCTTCATCAGCAGCAACATGAGCATACAAACACAGACGTAAAGTATGTTTAGGTGACAATCGCCAAGTTTTCCCACACTCCTCCTCAGGCCCATAGAGTGAGTGTGTGTGAGTGTGTGGTCAGTAGGCTGGCTCAGCATGTGCTAAGGCTAAAGTTTCCAAAACAAAACACATGCAGCTCAACAGGAAGGAGGGCAGCTCTGCTTATCCTCACAGATTACCCTACTTCTGTCCTTTTCCCCTTCACTCTCTCCTGTGACTCACACACACTGGATATGACTTGACTTAGTACTGTGAGGACACTCATGACTTAATGCATTCCCTGAACCTTACTTTAACTTTCATCTAATTCTAAACCTGACCATAAAACCAAGTGTTAACCATCAAACAGGTCTAAGAGGAGACCACTGACCAATATGATCTCGGTTAGCATGTCAGGCTTTCAACGTTTAATGGTTAATGACACAAAATGGGCCTCATAAAGACAAACATTTTAAGATTTATCACAAGATTTCTCTGTTCGTGCCTTGTCTGCTGTACTGAAAACTTATCGAACCATGACCATGAATGTCATACACTATTACTTTTTTTGGAATGGGTCACTGAGCTCTTTAGCTGCTGGTGTTTAACCTCTTAAACTTGCCATGGTAATGTTATGTCATGCTTGTAGCAGTATACACATGCTATACAACATCAGCTAAAAATTCAACAAAACAAAATTTTCAGAAAACATAATCAAATTCAAACAAGCGCATAAATGGGCAAATATTGTCAAAAAAGTGATTGAGACCAGTGTATGCAATGAATAATTTCATAAAACACACGACCAATGCAACAAACTTTGCAGCACAAAGTGAATACTAAACAAATCCAATAGTATTAGAATTTCTCTACTGCTAAAACTCACTGAACGAGACAAAGAAGTGCAACAATAAAGGTTGTTTTCTGATCACACCTTGGTTTTATATGAAGGAAGCTTTTGCAACTGGCTCATCTATTGTTTTGTGTTACATGGAAATGATTCCAACTAGAAACAGTCTAGATCTTAACAGGTTAATAATATTTTAAGCTAATACTATTATATATTATACTATGGCTGCACAATATTGGCAAAACTTGCAATATGCAGTATGGATGTACAGCTTTGTGATAACAATAATATTGCAATATTTCTTGTTCACCTAAAGAAATACTAAGTGTTCCTTAACGATGTTTAAATGAGCCTATTGTTTGTATGTGACTCAATTATCTAGAATTTCAGACCAAATACTGAACTACTACAATCAGTTCTACAATAGTGTCCATAAACCTGCTGATGCTGCTACCACAGACCTTCAGACACAAACACAGTCACATATTTAGTCATTTTATTCA
>JAQQZY010000010.1:10016250-10028220 GCA_030068375.1 Ostorhinchus rueppellii | reverse complement strand
ATCAGCTGCAGTCGTCTGATAGACTTTTTAGGCAGGCCAGAGAAGATACTGTTACAGTAGTCGACTCGACTAAAGATGGACAAGTTTTTCAAGGTCCTGCTGTGACATCAGACCTTTAATCTTAGAAATCTTCTTGAGGTGATAGTAAGCTGACTTTGTTGCTGTTTGTATGCGGTTTTTAAAATTCAGGTCTGAGTCCATGACAACACCCAGATTCCTGGCCTGGTCTGAGGTTTTTAACTGAAATGACTGGAGCTGTGTGCTGACTTTAAGACGGTCCTCCTTGGGTCCAAAAACGCCTACCTCAATTTTTTCTTTATTTAACTGAAGAAAATTCTGGCCCATCCACTCAGATATTTGCTCCATGCATGCTTGTTGGGGCTATGGTCACCTGGGGACATTGAAATGTAGAGCTGTGTGTCATCGGCATTGTTATGGTAATCTATTTTATTTTTTTCTATGATCTGAGCAAGTGGAAGCATGTAGATGTTGAATACAAGGGGCCCCAGGATGGAGCCTTGGGGAACTCCACATGTGTTTTTGGTCTGCTCAGATTTAAAGTTACCTATTGACACAAAATGATCCCTGCCCTTTAAGTAGGATGAAAAACAAGTCAAGAACTATGCCAGATAGTCCCATCCAATATTCCAGTCAATCAAGTAATATATTATGGTCGACTGTGTCAAATGCAGCACTGAGGTCCAATAAGACTAAGACTGAAGATCTGCCATGATCTGTGTTTAAACGGATGTCATTAAACACTTTGACCAGAGCTGTCTCAGTGCTGTGATGTGGTCTAAAACCTGAATGAAAGACGTTTAAGCAGCTGCTGGCTGTTAAGAAGTCATTTAGCTGTTGGAAGACAGCCTTTTCAATGATTTTACCTAAAAAAGGAAGATTTGATACGGGCCTGTAATTGTTCATTGAGGTCTTGTCAGGATTGTTCTTTTTTAGGAGCGGTTGAATGACAGCTGTTTTCAGGGTCTGTGGAAGGACTCCTGAGTTTAGAGACATGTTTACAATCTGTAGCAGATCTGATGCCATGATGTGTGAAACTTTTTTGAAAAAATCTGTGGGTAGAACATCCAGACAGCAGTAGGAGGAACTCAGTTGGTGTAAAATGTCCTCCAGATTTTTGTCATTGATTGGATTAAACCGTGTCAGGGTGTTTAGATGGTTTTGAGATGGACGTACCACAGATTCAGAACCTGGTGTTGAGGAGTTCACGGCCTGTCTAATCTGCTGAATTTTCTCTGTAAAGAACAAAGCAAAGTCATTGCAGGCCCTGGCAGAGTGAAGTTCAGGTGCTATTGACCTGGGAGGCTTTGTCAGTCTTTCAACAGTAGAAAACAGTGCTCGAGCATTATTTTTGCTTTTATTGATAATGTTTGAGAAGAAAGACTGTTAGAAATCCTTTCCATCAGAAAATTGTCCAAATAGATAGTGTGCAGTATAACTACAGACCTTTATAAATCCCAGGGAGAAGTTTAACCCCTTAACACCTGAATCATTTCTAATTGTGGAGAAAAAAAAACCCCTCTGACTTGCATTTTTTCTTTCAAGTCGATAGTGCTTTGGTTGCATTTTGGAGCAGGTGGGGTTTGATGTGAATTTGCATCAACAGGCGTCAAGGGGTTAATGTTCAAATTAACTCCACATGTTGTATAACAGTACCACTGAGGAAAGACATCCTACTAAGTTTAGTATATCATTTTACAGATATACAAAATGAATGCTCTGGTGCTGGATGCTACTAATGTGGTCGAATATATCTTTACTTTAAAGGTACTTTAGTTTTGAGTTGGTTTTATTAGTGTTAATAGCACAACACTGGACCAACAGAAAAAGAGAGACTCCTGTTTGGACATTCTAGAGTTAAATTATGCAAATTAGACCTGATACAGAAATACTAGAAATAATCAGTCTGTTTAGTGAAGGCTCATGTGTCCAACAGCACCAACAATTCATGATGCAAGTTAGTGAAAACTATTTATTACAATATGTGTCAGTTTTTAGATATGATGAGCAGAACTGGATAGAGTTCAACTCATCCTCCTTCATAAGTTAAATAACCTAAAAAAAAAAAAAAAAAAAAAAAAAAAAAAAAACCCTCTTGGATTCCTTATATAATGTCACAAATCTGAAAACAGGCTGTTTGTTCTGAGCTCAGGAAAAGTTGACCTTAGAGATATTATGTGTATCTCACAGAAACCCTGCAAAAATAGGATGAGCCTATAGAATATGATGCATTGCTGTAGAAAAAAAGGAAGTTTGTCGATACAGTAGATGAATGAGCTCAGGCTACAGCAGTGAAATCAATGTGACCATACTGTACGAAACAGTAAAATATTGACAAGGACCGTTTTACTGCACTGCAATCACTTTTACTTTTCAAACTTTGTGCGCATTTTAATGAAAATATTTTAACTTTTACATGGAGTGGAGTAGTGTCACAGTATTTTTGCTTTAGGATCTGAACACAACTTCCACCACTGATATCTGGTAAAATACTTATGTATAACTTGAAGATTAAATGCAGCTTTATTAAGTGAATTCATTCAAGTGAAAGACAAAATAAACAGCTGCAACAGAAGGTATTTATTGAATAAAACCATACATACCTATGATTCTATTCAATCTCATGATATTCAGAACCAGAAAAATAACCACTAAACCCTGACAGATTATCCAGGTTAATCACTTTTCCTCATTAAACACTATCTGATGGAGCGCAGGTCACAGACGGGTCATAAAAATGAAAGATACTATGACGCAGTGATTTATTCTTCCAGGTGATCTCCATTTATTCCTGTTCACAAAGAAAGGACCTTAACATCAATAATGTGCTGCTGCAGCTCCTCACACAGGGGAACTGAGGGCAAAACAACATAATACCACAGAAGAAGAAATGAGAGGCTTTGAAGCAACTGAATACACAGAAATAAGAGGTTTTAGATGTCTCGACAGTGAAATAAAACATTCAGACTGAAAAAACTGAACTAGATAATACAATATATGAAAGAAGGAAGCATTGAAAATAGGGGATTATACAGAAATAAAACAAACTAGTCATTTTTATGGTAATGTCAATGCTGTTTACTGTTAAAGGCATCACATATTGGAAATAAGGTGTTTTATTGCGACAGAAAATAAATCTGTGAGCATTTAAACACTATAAATGCAAATACATACAAGAGCCTTTTATTTTAATTTCAATATCTATAGACCTTTATGTTTGTATTTCTTCAGATCTACATTTATATTTTATCTTGTGTGCTTCGTGTGCAATTATTATTCTATTTTACTACTAGCTGGAGGTAAAAAAAAATCAGGAAAGGAGCAGCCAGTGTGATATAAATGCACAGACACATACACACATACAGCAGCTTTTCTCCCCTCCACATTTCATTCATTCTGCAGCAACGGCGCTCCTCTTTTGGCATTCACCGCGTGCCTTAATTGACTGATTTTAAATCAAGGTCCACTGTGAACACTGAGAGAGGAAGCCAAGACATTAAAAGTGCTGAGGTAAGTCTGGTGACTGTACACACTGAGTATCCAAAAGCCAGCATTTAAGTGCATGATCTCATTGTCCATTTTGAGATTTGAGGTGTGCAGCTGCAGTGCTTCTCTGTTGTGTCTTTTCTCCCATTAATATCACATTTTAAGAGAGAAACGTGAAAAAATGAAAGACGCTTCACTGTCTCTTTTATGAATAATTCCAAAATGCACTTCCTCTCTGCCAACATTTAAAGGTCACACCAATACATCCTTATCCCCCTCCTTTTTGCTCCATAATTTACAACATCTATCAACTATTTACACTTTCCTGCTCTAATAATCAGTACTCAGCATTGCTTGTTGTGCACAGACAAAGATAATACTCCATTTCTCTTTTCCATGACATGTCAAGGACACATCAAGAAGGCAGCCATTACAGAATAGATCCGGGCTGCAGGGATCTGAATGAGGCTATAAGGCCAGATTGATCACCATAGTGTAAACAAAAGGAACCTGGTGCATTAGATTTGCGTTATTTTCATGATAAAGACGACTTTTACGCATCAAAATGTGAAAAAAAAACATAATGGAGGGAAAAAGCCTTCTTGTTTTGGGGCCAAATAATGAAACATTCTGATTTCCCTCAAGACAAAAGCAAATAGAACAGCCTTACTTGATAAAAATAACCTCATGGAAATTAATATATTAACATATTAGTGCTGTTTAAGGGAAAACGAGCAAGAAAGGATGGAGGATAAAAGAAAAAGGATGCACCGCAGTACTATAAACACACGGATGAGACACATTGTCCTTGCTGAAATATTAAACTTGTAATAAAATACTCACCTACATATCATTATGTAACAATAACATCTCATTAAACAGAATATTAAAATGCTAAATATGACAATGACCCTGTTTGAGTATTATATAATTTTTCCATGAGGCTTCCAAACCCCTCCCGTCATTCAGTGGAGGAGAATATTACAGTATGTAGGCCGGGCCATGCAGCATTAGCCTATATGCTCCAACATGGCCTAAAACACCGCATTCTGCAGAAAAAAATACACAACATTCAGCTAAAGACAAAGGAATTTACTGCGGCAGTAAATGTGTGCAGTTGAAATATACCCCTGTTCATAAAGAAACGCACGGATCGTCATATTTTACGCGCAGACGCAGGTTCTTATGATAAAAAATCGACTCAAATAACATGTATGAAGTGAATAAATCTAAAAAAAAAAAAAAAAAAAAAAAAAAAAAAAGCGTCGACATCTGCAGTGAAACAGGGAGATGCTCGTCTCCTCGTCGCATTATCTCCTCCAGGATCCATCCCGGCGCCTCCACATCCTCCCTCTCCTCTTCTCTCCTCCAGCGCTTTCAGGCAGGACAAAAAATATTTCAGATGGAGAGAAAGAAGAAGAAGAAGAAGAAGAAGAAGGGAAAAAAAGGCTAAACGTCCCTCTCGGCAATTTCTTTACGCTCTCCTCTTCCAGCTCCCTGCATGTGAAAAATGATCTTTGTTAATTGGTTTTAATATTCGAGACGGATTCGTTAAACGAGAGCAAAGTGTTTGGATTCATCCTCCCGGACGGTGCGGACGGGCGGGCGATTCGTTACGCACAGGATGAGAAGGCTCGTGCGGCTGGTGGGGTGGATGACGTCACCATGCAGACAGATGCTCTTCCTCCTCCTCCTCCTCCTCCTCCTCCTGCTCTGTGCCCTTGAGACCGGGACAGGCCGTTGGAGCTGATGCTGCCGTTTGCATATGTCACTTTGGACCCGGTTTACGCAGCAGCTCGTGCTTTATCATGTGTTTTAAAAGGAAGTTTGAGGTCACACACTGGAAATGACAAACCAGACACTTCATTTAACCCTCAAACACCCAAACAACCTTCACCAATCAAAAGCATCTACTGAAATATGTAATAAGTTTGGATGCATTCATTTTATCAACACGTTTGCAGTAGATAATTCAGGGGAAATGGCAGTTTTATGCCTTTTTTTTTTTTTTGGACCTTCAAAGGCTGGTGAACATCTAAACACCATCATCTTCATCATTCATTCACCAATAACATCCATGTAAAAATAATTTGTATTAATGGGAGTGGTTGGAGAAGCTTGTTTTTATGTTTGGTTAATGATATATTTCGTACGGAAGCCTGATTCGGTCATGCCGTTCAAACAGTTTTTTATATTGTTTTCTCGTGATAACAACATAATTCAATAGGGTATGTAGGCAATGCATGACAGGGAAGTCACTTCACAGTACACAGACAGCACCACGGAAGCAGAAATGGATCATCATATTGTGCATTTATTTAACCAAGGACTGGCACAGCCTGAGATAGCAGCGTGCCTTTCTGTAAATGACAACATACACATCAGTGTGCGTCATTTAAGAAGACATTTGGCCAGGCTTCACTGCACTCAGTGCTTGATAAAATTATCTCGTTATCACAAGAAAACAATAGAAATAAAAAACTGTTTGAACAGTATGACCGAATCGGGCTTCCGTAATTTTGCCATTTCCTTTGCTTTTTAATTTTTTTTTTTTAACAATCTCTTTATTGAATTTTACATTAGACAATAATTAACAATACACTCAACATAAAGCAAATGATAAGCAACATATTTCTCCCAAATAAATAAATGAATGAAAGCAAATAAATAAAATAAATAAATAAATAAATACATAAATAAATATAGTAAAATAAGTATAAATAAACAGCATACAGCTCCATAAATCAGCACCATTGTCAAAATTAACTGGTCTCATAACATCTGAGAAACTCAATTAAAGGTGATTTTCTCTGTTTTGATGTAATAACCTTTGAATTTACTCTGAGCTCTCATTAGCATTTACATGAGAACTAAATTAACTATGAGAAAATACTGGATTTTCACTGAAAAATGCAAAATACAGAGGACAATATTACAAAAAAATGGTGATAAATCACTTAAGAGAGGTCAAATGTAGAGTAAAATTAACCCATCGACCAAAACCATCAACTGATCCAAAATGTTGATCGAGTAATTCTATCAATACATGTAAATAATTGGTGTAGAATACAGTTTATCATCTTTTCATGGTCACCATGACCCATTTGGATGTTCAGAGGCTCTGTAGTTACTATGGAAACACCGTCATCTTCTACAACATTGACCTGTAAAATCCAAGGAGTTGGATCAATGACAGTGAAAGGCATATTTTTTTATTTAATGATATTTTTGATGAAAAATTATTTTTTTCCAACGTTTTTTTTTTGTTTTGATGTAATAACCTTTGCATTTACTTAGAGTTCTTATGAACATCTACATGATCACCAAATTTAAAAATGGGGGGGAAAACATGATTTACATTGAAAAAACTTAAAATAAAGAGGATAATATTACAATAAATGGTGGTAAATCACTAAAGAAAGGTGAAATATAGAGAAAAATTAATTTGGGAACTGCAACAAAAGCAGCACTTGGGTCTTTATGAGTTAATTTTGGAGTTCTCACAAAAGTAGTTGGGTCAAAACACGGTATTTGAAATCTCTGACGGTACATTTTAGAGACAATTTGACTGTTTTAGTGTTGCTAAATGACCCACATTTTTACTTTTAAATTCATTTTTGCTTTAGTTGGATCTTAAGGGATTATCCAAAAAAAGGAGCTACTTTATATTGAAATAAATGTGGGAATAGCATCAGTTAAAGTTCACTCTCTGACAGGACGTTACTGTGTTTTGACCCAGTTCTAAGTGTTTAAGAGTTAATATACACCATGTTACTTTGTCCGTTTTTTGTCACAGTTGCCCATAGAGCCAACAAGGCACCTCAAGGGGTAGACTTACCTTTTTAATATAATGTGTTTATTTTGTATTTAAAAAAACAAGAATAACAAAAACCAGCCCTGGGTCTGTTCTTCTGTCATCCCGATCATGCATTAAAGCCTCAAAAATGATTTCATGGATGTATTTCTCATCAAAAATGCAAGTACGTGTTGTTGCAAGTTACATATTGCTACATGACACTTTCTGCTGAAAACACAGCTGATAAAGAAAGCTGAAACAAACCTCAGACAGTGCTTTCAGTTGTGCTCATAGGTTTACATACCCTAGGAGAATTTATGATTCTTTGGCCATTGTTCAAAGAATATGAATGAAAACACAAAAACTTTTCTTTCACTCGTGGCTGGTAGTTGGTGAAGCCATTTATTTTCAGACAAATGTGTTTGGTCTTTTTAAATCATACAACAGAAACAGAAACTATCTAAATGACCCTGATCTAAAGTTGACATACGCTAGTTTTTAATCCTCTGTATCGGCTCGGTGTATCGCTGGGCAATCCTGGTTCTCGAGGGCCACTATCCTGCATGTTTTAGATGTTTCCCTCTTCCAGCACACCTAACAGTTGTTATCAGACTTCTGCAGAGCTTGATGATAGGCTCATCATTTGAATCAGGTGTTTTGGAAGAGGGACACATCTAAAACATGGATACCAGCCCTTGAGGACCAGGATTGGACACTCCTGTTCTAAATGCTAGAGCAGCCCATTCTTCTTGGTAAAACACTTTCAGTTCCTTTAAGATTTTACAAGGTTCAAGGTTTTTCTTGCATGAACTACATATGTGAGACCTCCCCAAAGTGGCTCAATGATGTTAAGGTCAGCAGACTGAGATGGACATTCCTTCACCTTCACTTTTTTCTGCTGTAACTAATGATAGGTGGACTTGGCCCTGTGTTTGAGGTCATTGTCATGTTGGGACATCCATCTGTCCTAAGTCCATTCTGTCAGGGTATGCAAACTTATGAGCACAACTGTACCATGTTCACTTGAATTATTTTGTATCTTGAACTCATGTATTCCCTTTAGTATTAAAATGTGGGTTTCTTTATTCTTTGTATCTGATCTTTTTGGGATAAATGGACCAAATCACATTCAGTCACTGCAAACTGTGTAAATGAAATTCATCAAATGATGAATGCCAGCTGTGTGAAAGAAAAGTGCAATATGATGCAATATATTTCAAATGCATGGCTGTGTAAACCCTTTTTACCACTGCAGCGCATAAATTACAAACAAAATGTAATGAGACCTATTGTCTCAATAAAGACACAAATACTGTGCGTGTCATAAAGTGTGACCAGGTCACTCATACGCTGAGCTAAACAAAGGAAATTAATTAAGATTTATTGTGATATATGATATGATGGTCGAGTATGAACCAGTATGCAGCCTCAGATCCTCAGGCGGAGGGCTCCTGGCTGTTCTAAAGTCGAGTTTAACCCCTGGCCCCCCCCCCCCCCCCCCCCCGGTCTAAAATGCAACCAAAATACTATCTACTTAAAAGAAAAACCGCAAGTCGAAAAAAAATTTTTTTCCACAATTGGAAATTGATTCAGGCATTAAAGGGTTAAATGAAAAGGTGACCGTGCATTCTCCATCAGGGCCCCTCCACTTTTGAACAGCCTGTCCAAAGACATAAGGCTGTGGAACCAGTGACATCATTTAAACCACTTCTTAAAACACATTTTGTTTGTGCCCTGTTGTGCCCTTTTAACTATGTATGTAAAGCACTTTGTAGACCCAGTTTTTAAAGGTGTTCTATAAATAAAATTATTATTATTGCCTCTGCCAAGGAGGTTGTGTTTTTGGCAGGGTTTGTGGGTTTGTTTGTTTGCTAGTGACATAACTCAAAAAGTTATGGACGGATATCCGCTCTGGGTCAAGGAAGAGATGATTCAATTTTGGTGGTGATCCGGATCACCGTCTGGATCCAGGGTTATTTTTAAAGGATTCTTTATCATTGTGAGCTAGGGCATGGCAACACAGAACTGCATATGAGGCCATTCAGCGCCATCTAGTGGAGGAAAGTACAAACACTACCTTAAAAAAAAGTACAAACACTACCACCTTGGCGGAGGTCTGTGCTCTTTCAGTGCTGTTCTAGTTCTAAGTTATTATTATTTATTTCACAGTGATTCACTATATTCTTAGTGGGAATAATGGAAACTTTGACTTCTAATGTAACTGTTATATAACAGTGTGATATGACTCCTTCTCATTGACACAGTGTAATCATGTCATACATCGTCTTCTTTCTCCATGGTAACTGACTCTACATGATGCTGTCCTTCCACTCCATCTGCTGCCAGATAATCTGAATGGAACTGATTTCTAGGGCCCGGACTTTTCATCAGTAATTACTGTGAGAGCTGATCTCCTCAGAGCTCTGAGAGTGAAATCAACTCCATAAGAGCTGTGACGGTCGGTGAAACGCTGGTAGCACTGGAGTCGGTCCAGAGCTGAAGCCTCTCTGATCCAGGACTCTGCTCTAAACCCATACTTTAAACATGCGCTTCCTTTCAGCTCAGACAGACACAAATCAGGTGGGACACTGACACCAAAGCCAAAAAGTTTTTTGTTTTTTTTTTCTTACGTCATGCTTCCTCATCGGGATCAATAACAAGTTATGTTTTGGCAGCCTGGCCTTAGAGGAGCAGATCGGAAAGTTCAATGTATCATCACTTCATGAGGTGTTACATCACCACACACATTCATCCGACAGGGGCTGGAGGAGCGTTTTGACCACATGCTGCAGCCTCTTTTCTCTCTTCTCCATATCCTGCCTCTTCATCTAATTGCCCTCATCCTTTCCTCTTCTTCCATCCTCCTCTTTCTGCTGCTGCCCCTTGGACTTTCATTCATTCAAGTATGTTTATCTACAAAAGTCCATTAAGGTAATAATTATATAAATCTGATATAAGCCCATTTACACCTGGTGAAGTAACAGGTCAGGAATAACACAGATCATATGATAAATATTAACCCTCAAAGGCCTAAACAGCTACCAGCAGCCAAAAGCATCTACTGAGGTAACATGTTTAATGACTTGCAAAGGATTAATCCAATCAATATATTTAGAATTTCAGGTTATATATAGCTTATCATCTTTTCATGGTCATCAGATACGACCTATTTGGATGTTCAGAGGCTCCGTAGTGAACATGGAAACACCGTCATGATCTGCAACACTGATTCAACTATAAAAATCCTGTAATTAAACCAAGGACAGTGGTTGTAGACACTTAGTTTATTGAATTTACTTGTAATTTGTACAAGCCTCTACATGATCAGTAAATTAAATAACAAAAAAAATATATATATCTTCACTGAAATATGCACAATACCGAGGAAAATATTGCCATCAATCCCCATCAGCACAGGCTCAAATGTCTCATTGTCAAGCTCGTTGCACTTTTTAATATCTTCTTATGTGTGTTACATCATACCTGTCTTGTTTTCTTTTTTCATCATATTGCATATTGTTGCATGTTGTTGCATTTCACATCATCTTGTCATATCTTTTACATGTTGCGTGTTTGATCTTTTATTTGGATGTATCTTGTGTCATTCTTTATCTTGTTCAGTTTTTTGTCTTGTTCAATCATTTTTTTGTTCTGTGTTTTATGTCATTTTATTCCTCTCAGCTCTGACTATTCTAATTTTGAGTTGTTTTGTATATTTTTATGCATTTTATATCACATCAGCCTTGTCTTATTGGACCTTTTGTGTCCTTGTTGTCCTGTTACATCACTGATGTCTGATTATATCTTGAAAGTTCATCTTGCTTTGCCACTGTCATCTCATTGTGCCTTTTGCAACTGATGTCTTGTAAATAAATTCACATTTAATTCTTTTCATTGTTACATCTTTTATGTTATTTTCATTTCATTTTCCTTTCATTTTTATTTTCTTCACATTTCTGTCATCAGTTTGTTTTGTTGCATCTGTCTTCTGTCTTTTGTGTTTTGTTGCATAACTTTTCACTTGAGTTAGTGTTTTGACTTTGTTCTGGCCTTAACTTACACAGTAAAAGCAGAGTGTCAATTGAACTCTTAGAGAGTTGAATTTAACTCTGTTTCAGGTAACATTTGGTCCCACTCAAAATTGGAGTAAAATTTACTCTATGGCCAGTGTCAAATTTTCAGAGTTAATTCTACTCAGTTCAGTGTCAAAATCAACAATGAAATGTGTCAAAATATTTAACACTGTGGTGCTTTCACACTGCTAGAGTAATATGATTACATTTTATGGAGCTATTTTTTTTGCTTCAGATTTAGTTCTAAAATGACTCTGTAGTGTTTTACTCTTTCTTTCTCTGCAGTGTTATTTTCTTCATTAGTTTACACCCTATGCTATTATTGAAACAATGTAGAATTGCAGGGGTCTCTGAGGTGGGGGTCAAGAAGGACATTAGTTTGTTATATATGGGTTCTAATCACCCTGGAACATGCTTTTATTTTGGTAAAGTCCTCTCCACTTGTAATCCAATAAAAGCTTCATGGTGACAGTCAGGTTTGGTTTTGTTCTGCTACAGGTTTGACTAATGGTGACACATTAATAAAAAATAAACATAAAAAGGACAATAAATGTGTTAAAACAGACAAATGAACCTAAATAAACATTAACACTAAAC
>JAQQZY010000010.1:9996855-10006886 GCA_030068375.1 Ostorhinchus rueppellii | reverse complement strand
CTATCTATCTATCTATCTATCTATCTATCTATCTATCTATCTATCTATCTATCTATCTATCTATCTATCTAAAAATGGATTAACCTGTGCAACTTTTTCAGCTCGAGCCCCATAAGTCATACTTTTTTTTTCTCCCCTGACCCCACACTTACAGAAATACATAATGAATTTGCACAGTTCCAAAACACTGTCTATCTTTTGTTTCTTCTGTTTTATTTTTTTCTGTTCTTTCACTTATTCCTTTCTTTAACACCATTTTTGTCTCCAGTCTGTAGACCAGGGCTGTCAAAGATTCTGAAACTGGCCTACTAAAGGGTCCAATCTGGCCCATGGGATTTATTTGTGAAATGCAGAATATACAGAAGATATTAACAGTCAATGATGTCAGAATCGTTTTAGTTCAAGGACCACAGACCAATTCAATCTCAAGTGGGTCAGATCTACTTATCCTTTCAATTCATGTCAATAATTGGTGTAAAATACAGTTATTCCTTTTTTCATGGTCATCAGATATGACCCATTTGGATGTTCAGAGTCTCTGTTGTTACTGTGGAAACACTGTCATCTTATACAACATTGATTCACCAGTAAAACCCATGTACTCTGATAAATGACAGTGGATGGAGATGCTTGTTTTTTTTGTTCAGTTAATTATATATTTTGTTGAAAAAAATCACTTTTTTTCTTCAGTTTCCTCTTTTTCTGACATAAGACTCAACTTTAATCTGAGCTGTGATGAACATCTACATGATCAGTAAATTAATAAAACAAAATATATGATTTTCACTGAAACAATGCAAAACACAAAATATGATATTATAATAAATGGTGATAAATCACTTCAGAAAGAGTAAGTTTAGAGGGAAAAAAATAATTTGGGATATGCTGGAATATAGCACTGGGTCTTTATTGGTTAATAACTTCAAAATAATTAAACTTTGAATTGTTCTCTTTGTTTTAGTGTAAAAACGTTTAATCACACGAATTACATTTCCAAAGTATCATTTCACAAAAAATGTGACTAATCGGAACAACCTGGAATGTCTTAAGAGAAGTAAATGCAAAATTAACAATTTTCTGCTTGTTACTAAATGTTTTGTACCTTTGCAGGTCAACTGTGATCTGTAAGATGTAATGCACATGTATAAATGATGAGATGAGGCATAATATTGTTAAAATTTTTCATAAGACACATCAGGTTGCTAGGTTTTTCACATTTTTTAAGGTTTTGCTTGTTATATGTTCAGAGATCCTCTTCTGCATACCTCGGTGGTTAGCAGTGATTCTTTGAGTTGCTGTTGGTCCACTCTGTTGTGACCTCTGACATCAACAGGGATTTTCAACTAGAGAACTGCACTGGTTATTTCATATTTTTGGACCATTAACTGTAAACCCTAGAGATGGTTATGTGTGAAAATCCCAGTAGATCTGTAGTTTCTGAACAAATGAAAACTACATGTCTTAAGTCACTTAAAACCCTATTTGTTCCTCATTCTGATGCTTGGCTTAAACTTCTGCAGATCTTCTTGACCTACAAGCCTAAATGCTTGAGGTTCTGTTAGATATATATGTATTAATATGGTGTTGAATGGGTGTACCAATTCTTTTTTTTTTTTAATAATTTGTTTATTGAGCAGCAACAATACATATGTACAGTTTGAAAACGGGGGGAAAAAATCCTACATGAAACAGAAAATGCTCACATTTTTAGTTTAACACCCCCCCAAGTAAAGTAAAATAAATAAAAAAAAAAAAAGAAAAAAGAGAGAAAGGGCAAGAAAGAAAGAGAAAACAAACAAAAAAAGAAATATATTCTTTTAACATTTTAATGAATTTCCTCAACATTAATAGCCTGATCAGCCATCCATCTTTCTCAATAACAAATTTGTTTGGAATCACAGGGCTTGAATCCAAATCTGAAGGCGGGACTAACAGGCGTTGAGTAAACCAATCACAGTTGAGACAGATGTGACGCTTTTGTCAGAGAAATTTAAGAATATGTGGTGTAATCTGTAATTCAACCCTTATTTTTCAATCAAACAACTGACACCAGTTGTAAAAACATTTGTGGACTTGGAACTGACTTTGAGTTGTGACGAAAAGAAGTCTCTGCTTATGATGCATTGTGAAACACCCGCCCCCAAGACTTGTGATTGGTCCGGTATAAACTAGATTAATTCACATAATAATAGACATATTTCACAGGAAATGCAGCACTTCCAGACCGTTTTCTCAGCAATGAGGACACAGAAAATCAGTCGGCTGACCAGGATACAATATTACGACATTGATGGGATAGTAAAACACATAGAAAAGACAACACTGGTTTATATAGAAATACATATACACTGTAAAAAGTAAAACATTGGATGAACTTAAACATTTTTCTTCAATAGGTCACACAAAAAATAGTTGAGTGAACCAAATTCAATTATGTTAAATGTAATGTAATGTAATTTAGTTCACTGAACAATTTTTTTATGTGTGACCTATTGAAGAAACATTTTTAAGTTCATTCAGTGTTTTACTTTTTACAGTGTACAAGTTAAAAGATGTAATAAAACAAAATAGACAAGAGATGGAGACTATCATGGAGAAGAAGTGTCTTCTATTTATTAAGATGAGAACCAAACCTTGTGTTTTTTTTTTGTTGTTTTTTGGTTTTTTTAAAGTAATTTATTTATTTTATTTATTTTTTTTATTGATTTGTCCAGGGTTGGATGGTCTTTGGTTTGTGTGTGTGTGTGTGGGGTGGGAGGGTTATGTTCTGTGTTCTGTATTTTCTGTTAACTTGGAAAATTTGGAAAAAATAAAATATTCCAAAAAAATATGAGCACTAAATCCAACATGAATAATATGTTGCACTTAAATCTGAATATTTTTGAGTTCCAGCTTGAGTAATCAAGATGAATCAGTGCTTCGACTTTTAGCAGAATATTATTTTCAGTAACGAACGTGTTGACTTTTGCCACTAGCATTCATTTTCACAGTAACAAACTTTCCGGCATGAAATTATCGGCTGTGCAGGAAGAGGACTTGGAAGTGTTGCTTTGTGACATTTGTTTTCTCTGACAGTGAATGTCACAGGGCCATCGCTAGCTCTGACACATTCAAGTACATCCAGTGTTAATCCCTCTCGAACATTGTGTGGTTTCCTTCTTATGTTCTCCGCTCCATCCTGCATTTGTCCGATTGTTAGATGACTGGAGTTGACCCTGCATTAAAATGACAGAAATGTAATTGAAGCTGTGTCAGGTTATATCATTAAATTCATTCACTCAGTCAGAGTAAGTAGCTGGAAACTAGTGATTTGTTTGTTTGTTTGTTTGTCCTGGAGCCCATTCATTCCTATACATGCTATGTCTGTGGTTATGATCCGTCTGTAAGATATAGGTCAAGATGAGATCAGCAGCTGGTGATGGAGAGGGATTTAGGACAAACACTGGATGACGTTATTCAGACTAGACACTTAGTCATTCTGATGCACCGTGGGACTTTACTGCAAAATCTACACAATAGGGTCATTCCGTACAGACGCACCTATACCTTCCAGTTTATGCGCTTTATTTATAACCATAACTAAATGGATTGCTGCAAAAAAAATTGACCTTATTTCCTCTTTCTCAAGTTTGGCTCCTGGAGGCATCATTATAATGTGTGATGTTGTTCAGGAGTGTCAGTATTCATTCAAGGTGCAACTAAAAGTGACTTTCAGCAATTTTCTACATAAATAATTGCTTATCTGCTAAATAGAAATGATGAAAAATGATTAAAATGGCATTCTCAAATGTGTTATTTGGCCCACAGTGTTGCAAAATAAAAAGACAATGAAAGAAATAGAACTGATAAATCGAAAGAATCAGAGTAATAAAAACAAAATAGTCAACAAAATGAACAAACAGTCATCAGAATAATCAATATGGACAGGAAAGTCAAGAAAATCAACAAAAGAAGCACCAAATTAATAAACAACACTGAAAATATCAAAAATAATCAAGAAAAGGAACCAAAATAACCGAATAAAGTATTTAAAAAATAATACTAATTTAGAAAATGGACCAAGCAAAATCATTAATATAAACAAATAAAACATAAGCACTAAATCAAATCATGATTGTAGGAAAAAGATGAAATGAATAATAAGAAACATCATCAATGTTTTGAAGAAAAGAAACAAAATAATCAATAAAATGAAGAAAAATAAAGATCATCCAAAATGAAGAACAAGATAAAAAAGAACAATTAAATAAACAATTAAAAAAATGAAAATGAGCAAGTAAAACCCCATAAATAATAAACAAAATTTAAAAAGCACTAAATCAAATGATTAAAATAAAAATAATAATCAGTGATAATCAGCATTTTGTCTGAACTTTTTACTCGATGACAGTCTCACATCTTCATTTTATCATATAATCATATAATATCACCTATTTTTAAATGTGAAAGTGTGTATCTGAATTGGAATCATAACATTTTGACTATTTTTTAAGAAATTACTTACACTATGTTATCAAATATGAGCATTTGTCGCAGATTAATTCATTCATCTTCTATACCCGCTTAATCCTCATTAGGGTCACGGGGGGCAGATTAATTTAATAGGCAAATAAATCGATTAATTAATGGATTAGTGAGATCGTTTCTGATTATATATAAAATTTGAAGACAAATCATTACTTCTTCATCAGCATCAACCAAAAAATAAACAAACTCTTTAAAATAAATAGTCAGTGACTGAGTCAAACACATATGAAGGAATTTCAGTTGTAGCGCAACGTGAAAGAAAACACTAAAATAAGACACAAAAGTTGAAGAAGTGTACTCTAAATGTCATGTACCTTTAAATCCTCAAATCTATTATTACTCTTGGACGTGTGTTTTTTAAAAAGTGCAGTGTTGAATGTGAGGTCGAATGTGAGGAGCTCTTCATGACATTACAGTGGTCGAATGCCAGGTTTTATAAAAGCAACTTATTTTGTTGAAGCCAAAAAAACACAAACTGAGAAATAGATTTAGTTTTATGTGCGCACAGAATTTGTACAACAATACTGATACTGTAGATCTGTAGGTGGACTGAGTGGTGTTTATTATTATTATTATTATTATTATTATTATTATTATTATTATTATTTGTTTTCAAAAATAATGCATCATTAATTTATGTTAAAAAAATACTTATTCAGAAATCATGTGGTTAACATTTGCCTTGTTATCAATGAACGTGTTTTATATTTTTGTTGTAAAATTTGACTTTTGGCAAATAAAACATGATTATAATGGAAACTAGAGAAGCATTCGGAGAGCACAGACCTCCGCCAAGGCAGTGATTGTACATCCACTAGATGGCGCTGAATGTACGGATCACCACCAAAATCTAATCATCTGTAGGATACCCCATTTCTGACAATCTGTGAAAATTTCATGAAAATCCGTCCATAGCCTTTTGAGTTATCTTGCTAACAGACAGACAGACAGATAAACGCCGATGAAAACATAACCTCCTTGGTGGAGGTAATAAAAATATGGGAATCAAGACAGAGATAGGCTGATGTTAGATTAATCGGTGTAGATGGAGCAAGATAACCATAGATGCTGAAATTAAAGGATAAACTGTAAAGATTCAGGAGCTGAGATACTTAAGTGTAGAATAAAACGGTTTCTAAAAATTCCCAAATCCATTCAAAATGCTTCCTTTCTAAACTACACTGTTGCCCATAAAGTGTAGGATATTTTGTTTCCATACACATTCACATATTTATTCCTTTTTTTACACATCAGTAATCACCTTTAACCAGGTGTAATGATAATATGCTTAGACCCAGTTACACTTTATCAAGAATAAATCACATTGGTTTAATAATTTCATGAGAAGACGTACAAAATGCATATTTTATCCCAACTTTATGGGCAACAGTGTAGCACAGGAAGGGCCAGTAATGATGGACATGACCATGTTTTTGTGCGTGTCATCCTGTTTTATCCTGCAGTGATGAATGGTTTTATGATAATCCAAATAATGTGGGATCAAACTGTGGATCAGCAAAAAATAGCATTTCTGGAACTCGGATAAATAAACCTCAAAGACAAAAACTGAAGGAAAGCCAGGGGAGACAAGGCACTAGACAAACAGAACAAGAGCAGATTAGGAACTTCCCATCAGATCAGGTTCAGTATGATAATTTCAAGTGGGTCGGACCAATAAAATAATAACAAAATAACCTGTAAATAATAACTCCAAATTTTTGTCTTTGTTTTAATAGGGAAAAAAAACTAAAACTGCAATTTTAACAATAATATTGTGCCTCACTTCATCATTAACACATATAAATTACAATTTACAGATTACAGTGGATTTACAACAGCACAAAACATTTAGTAACAGGAAGAATATTAGTAAAAGTCTACTTATTTTTCTTACACTGTAAAAAGTAAAACATTGAATCAACTTAAAAAAAAAATTTCCTCAATAGGTCACACATTTAAAAAAATGAGTTGAGTGAACCAAATTAATTTACATTAAAAATACATTTAAAATAATCTAAATTAGTTCGGTCAATTTTTTAAATATGTGACCTATTGAAGAAAAATGTGTAAGGTGATTCAATGTTTTACTTTTTACAGTGCAGGACATTTCAGGTTCATGGTTTAGATTATTCAATTTTTTTGTGAAGGGTTAGTTTATGAATGGAATCGTTTTTATCATGTAATTTGTCTTTTTCACACCTCAACAAAAATAAAACAGGGAAAAATTTTGAAGTTCTGCTAATATTCGACTGGTCTGGCCCACTTGAGATCATATTGGACTGTATTTGGTCCCTGAATTGAAATGAATTTAACACCCTTTGACGTTTGCAAATTCATCTCATGGGCTGGATTGGACCCTTTGGTGGGCTATTTTTGGCCCACGAGCCGCATGTTTGACACCCTTGTTTTAACTACATTATAAAGGAGTGATTCCAGGTCAGCTGTGATGGCGCCGTATATTTCCTGCCAGGCTGTAAGAACAGTTTGATCTGGGCATGTTGTGTTAGGGAGGTCAGTATCGGAGCCTGTTTTAACAAACTTAACTAGATCAGATTAGGACAGAACAACCAGGAACTGGACTGTCTGATCTGTGACAGCGCCTGATTAATGACTCAGGACTGACACATGAGGTTTTTCCTGGATCAGAATGAGGTGCAGGTGGTGCTGATCAGGTGTCCTGGACCTATAGTTCCATTAAATCCAGGTCGATCTGAACAGATAGTTAGAACTGTGTCAATGGCCTAGATCAGTCTGACACCATCCACTGTTGATCTGGAACAGGACACCTGTTTTTACATTTATCTCACATTTTTATTTATTTATGTGTTATTTATTTAGAATATTGTTTATTGTTTTGTTTTCTATTATGTATTTCTTATGTACATTTTTAAAATTTTATATATTTATAATTTTTTTCCTTATTCATAATGATGTTTTTTTTTCCTACTGCTCAGTTCATTGCCTTTCAGTCATTCTCCATGGTGATCTATGGTGTCACATGGTTAATGTCCCATGATGCACTGAGGGTTTAATTCAGCATTTTGCCCTGATGAACACTGTGCCATAACATGTTAGCAATTCTTTCCATCCATCCGTCTGTCCATCCATCCAGCCGTCAATCCATCCATCTGTCCATCCATCCCTCTGTATGTTCGTCCCTCTATCATCCATCCATCTGTCTGTCCATCCTTCTGTCCGAACGTCCATCCATTCATCCATCCCTCTGTCCATCCATCTGTCTATCATCCATCCATCCGTCCATCCTTCTGTGCGAACGTCCATCCATCATCCATCCATCTATCCATCCATCCCTCTGTCCGTCCATCCTTCTGTCCAAATGTCCATCCACACATCCCTCTGTCCATCTATCATCCATCCATCCATCCATTCATTCATCCGTCCTTCTGTTTTAACATCCATCCATCCATCCATCCCTCTCTCTGTCCGTCCGTCCTTCTGTCCAATTGTCCATCCATCCATCCCTCAGTCCATCTATCATCCATCTATCTGTCCGTCCTTCTGTCTGAACATCCATCCATCCATCCATCCATCCATCCATCCATCCATCCATCCATCCATCCATCCATCTATCTGTCCGTCCTTCTGTCTGAACATCCATCCATCCATCCATCCATCCACCCCTCTGTCCATCCATCCATTCATCTGTCCATCCGTCAATCCATCCATCATCCATCCACCCCTCTGTCCATCCATCCATTCATCTGTCCATCCATCCCTCTGTCCGTCCGTCCATCTATCATCCATCCATCCATCCTGTTCTTTGTATAAAACTGTCAGTAAGACATTGTTTAGGTGTACACATGGCTGTGCTTTGTAATATTAAAATGACTAAATCTGGACAAACCAAAGAGATTACATAACCCTCACTACTATTCATGCATGTTTATTGTTTAGTGTAATCCAACTGTATCTGAAACACAACCACAGGTCACACAGTGTAGGTGTATTTAGTTGTTTTACCTGTTGTAGATCCAGATCAGCTTGGACACATTTAACAGACGTACACATGTACTGATATTATGATGAACTCTGAAAAATACAAATACACATCAACACCCCAAACTATCACTTAAGGTAACTGAAAGGCTTGAGTGTCTGAGTTTGAGCTGGTGTTTAGTTGTTTGATGTCAGTGTACAAAGAGATATTTTGGTAAATGAAAGTCACATGGGCTATTTTTTATTTTTTTTTAAAGAGGGAAGAGATAAGTACCTGTTCAGAAAAATATCTAAACTAGTGTGGACTAAATTCTCTGTGATCTCTGTTTTTATCAACTTGCTAAAAGTTACAAATGGAAGAAGTTCAATGATGTCTTTTAGAAAATAACATTATGGACAAAACTTTTACGGTGGCCACCTCATAATTTTCCACACAAGAAAAACCCTGCATCAGACAAAGCTCAAACTGTAAAATACAAAACTTTACGCTGTAATCACTGTTTTCACAACAACAGTCTCCCTGTCATTATAAATCAGAGTGACCCTATCTGGTTCTACTGAACATTAGCTGTAAATTATTGTATTGTAAATTATTATAACGATCATTCAGAAACAACAGCTGTTTGATCCATCAGCAGTCGATAACTAATGTCTGAATGCTCAGAAGAAGGATAAAATAAAGTCCTGATACAGAGACTGGATCAGGTTCATGTTAAGGTTAATGTTTATTTGTTCTCTGTCTGTAACTAATCCTCATTATTTTTTCAATACTTCAAAACATGTACAAAAAATAAAAAATAAAGAACAATCCTCTTACAGTACAGAGCTCTTGTATTAAATTCATTCGGCAGGTTTAAGCTGATTTTCATTCTCATGGGGCAAAGCCTGTAGTGGAAAGTACAGTCACACGGTAACTTTTACATAATTCACTTGTTACAGTTATTACAGCTTTGAAATGTTTGTTTCTCTGCACTGTAAAAAGTAAAACATTGAATCAACTTTAAAAAATTTCTTCAATCGGTCACATAAAAAAAAGAGTTGAATATTTAGTTAAATATAATTTAATGTAATTTAATTTGGTTCACTCAACTCATTTTTTTTTTACGCGTGACCTACTGAAGAATTATTTTTTTTTAAAGTTGATTCAATGTTTGACTTTTTACAGTGTGTGTCTGAGTTTGATTTTGGTTTCAGTTCAGTTTTTGTTACTTCTACAGGTATCTAAGTGGTTTTATTATAAGAAATTGACTCATTTTAGTTTGCTTTTACTTAGTGTTACTTTAAATAATGCTAGTTGTCACATCTTATAGTGTCAGTTTTCCTTTTTATTTTATTTAGTCTCCCCACTTATAAAAGTCATTAAAGTCTTCAATTAATTGTTATAAGATTATTAATGTGTTACTAAACGTATTGTTGAAAAGCAAATTTTTTAAAATCCTTGAACTTCCTTTTAATGTTATGTTACAAATGACATGCAGATAGATAGATAGATAGATAGATAGATAGATAGATAGATAGATAGATAGATAGATAGATAGATAGATAGA
>JAQQZY010000010.1:9965185-9981670 GCA_030068375.1 Ostorhinchus rueppellii | reverse complement strand
GACAAACAAATAAAGGAACAGACAGACATACAGACAAACAAACAGACATACAGAGAGACAAATAAACAAACAAACATACAGAGACAGACAAACAGACAGACAGAGAGACCGACAAATAAACAAACAAACAGATAGACAAAGAGATAAACACCGGCAAAAACATAACCTTCTTGGCAGAGGTAATGAACCCACAGGCCTCAGAACAAACTAAGAACTGAAGCAGCTTCAGACATTTCCAGTCCAAACAATGAATCGGTGAAATAATCTGAACATTTATGAACATTATGTTAAACTATAAGTCAGAGGTACTGACATACAACAAATCCTATACAGAGTCCTTACAATGAGTGCATGGAGTCTGAATGGCATGTACTAATCAAACCTCTTTTCCTCCACAGTCCTTTTAATCTCAGTCTATTCAGCACGAGGCCTGCCGTCATTCGCTGAGGATGTCGACCACAAAAACTTGTGTTGCAGCTGTCAAGGCCTTAAATCTTTTATTATTGTGTAATAAAATGTTGAAACCCTTTGTAATGTAAGACAATAATGAGCTTTGTATAATCAAGTGAAGATTCAAGACATTCAGTCAAAGTGTGTCTGCTTATTTTAATCAGGCACAATGGACTGCTTTGAAGATTTCTGGTAGTTTGAGTTCAATTACAGGGAAAAGAAGGAAAGATTTAAACCAGCAGTCTATATATTCTAATATTTCTTTATGTAAGAGTAAACTTTCATTTAGGAGCGGTAATGCAACACTACTTTATTTCATGAAATCAGTACAAAATAGTATGTTTCTGTTTGTTTTGTTTTTTTATGTCAGTTTCTCTTTTCACGAAATAAAAGTACAATCAAAGCTGCGTGACACAGACATGATGTCCTAAATGTTTCTTGTACAAATAAACTCAACAAATGAGTCAATGAATTAATGTGCAATACGTTTTTATTAACTCAGCAGTTTCAACACAGATAGTTTCAGTCAAAATACACAAACAATGAAGAAACGTTGAAGATAAAAAAAAATACACTTCCATCTGTTTGTGTGTAGCATTGTAAACATTCTCCCATTAACATATTCCTTTTTATGCAAATCATGCTTTATTGATTGGTCAGTTGTTTAAACTACAATAATGTGCTGGTAATTTACTTGTCATTCATCCACACCGGTACAGCCGACATCTGATGTGGTGATATTTTTTCTGTTCTCTGCGTCTTCATAACAGTTTGTTTTTAAATGTTGCTGCATAGATTGAACATTTGAAATAAATGAATAAAAGTCGCTTCTGGTTTAACAAATGTTTCCTCGTGTTATTTGTTGAGTAGATGGGATGAATTGCTATGATTTTAGTGCAAATTTGCAGCATACTTTGATTTTTTTAAGTGGACACTATGTGTTAACATGGTTTTTTACATCTGACATTTTTTCTGATCAAAAAGAATTTAATAAAAAAAAAAACTGAATAGTTTCATCTCATCAATTGTCATTATTCTGAATCTTCCTTAATAAAAGTTCATGAGGTTCATTGTGCACCTTCAAACAAATTCCGTTCCCATTATTTGATGTTTTCACAACATTACTTTGTAGCAATAATAATGTTTCATGACTTCAGCTTAAATATATGCCCAAGTTATTATTATTATTATTATTATTATTATTATTATTATTATTATTATTATTATTATTATTATTATTATTATTATTAGGTGCCTTCAATGGCAGCTCACTGCTCCTATTATGCATTATGTGCTAATGCAGGTACTGTGCATCGGGAAAAGTGCAGAGACTGAATTTCCCTACAAAAACAATTTAAAAAAATATGTGTGTACTTCGTCATACAAATACATTTGGTATGTTCTGGGCATCTTCCCTCCCTGGCGCCACAGATCTGGATAAATAATGGAAAATGGATGGGTGGATGGATAGCCATCTTGGTTGACTGACACATATAGTGCATTAGTTTTGTTTTTTTCTCTCTCTCAGCCTTAAAACTAGAATCTTGATGTTGCAGATTGGATGACAGCTTCCAAAACATCTGCCTGAAAGAAAAAATCCACACAGAGTAGTTTTCATTGAGCAGTTTGATGTCATTTTTCAACCTCTAATGCCAGTATATTATCGAAGATGAAGATGAAGAAATACATGATGTTATTGCAGTACATATACATAAACAAATACATACACATATTACATATACATATACACATATATACACATACAAGTATATTTTCAGCTTTGGGGAAAAAAATTTAGACCATTCCAAAGTAGACCTGAGTTCTTGCTTGTGTTGTGTCTTCCTCAAGGGGGCGACAAAGACCACAAAGGGTGCATGAGGCTTTTTGTTCTGAATATAGGGGAAAAAATCATCACCACACTAGATAACTAATAAGCTTGTATGTTCCTTTATGGCCTACACCATTAATCAGGTTTACTTCATTTCAAATTGTTCTGTATTTTTCCAACATTCAGAACACCAAAACTTTATGACTGAGAGGTGTAAAAGTACTGATAAATTATCAGAATTAAAGAGTATGTATATTTCATGATCCACCTTAAGTTTGGTTTTACTGAAGCCTGAGTGGGATGACACAATCTGTCATTTGTGGTGAGACACTGGTTAAAGGCTAAAGGCATCAGCACTAACTAAACAGGAGGAGACAGTTGTATTTTAGGTTAGGTTAGGTTAAGTTAGGATGGGATAGGATAGGATAAGTTAAGTTATTACTGATGTGAATGACTGAATTACAGTTTCACTCTCAGTATATTATAGGATAAAATAAACTTTTACTCACATACTTGTACCTCTAAATGGTAAAACTCTTACTTTTCCAGAAGTATAAACATTCAAAGCTGTGCAATGATTATAGAACTTGTATCATGTTCTATACAGAGTGTATATGTGTCTTTTACCTGGTTGCCCTTTCCGATCCTC
This sequence comes from Ostorhinchus rueppellii, assembly GCA_030068375.1. Taxonomy (NCBI): domain Eukaryota; kingdom Metazoa; phylum Chordata; class Actinopteri; order Kurtiformes; family Apogonidae; genus Ostorhinchus; species Ostorhinchus rueppellii. The sequence continues at coordinate 9,978,743 of JAQQZY010000010.1, read as the reverse complement.
ATGTTCTTCAGCAGATAGACGGTCACTTGTCCAGTGCTATCTCCCACCACGAGACAGTCCGTGTGGGAGGCGAACAGCAGGCACTTCATGTTCACAGGAGGGGCAGCAGACTCCACAATGAGTGGGTCCATACTGACAGAGAACAGACAGGATTACCGTCAGCTCAGGTTTCACATCAGAAACACATTACTCCTTTTTCTCCTCTTGTGGACTCACATGCTGGACTTCAGGTTCCAGATCTCCAGCTGACCCACATTAACAACTCCAAACACCGTAGCCCACTTCGGGGACCATTTGATGTCACACATGGCCTTCTGGGTGGAGGTGAAGCCTAAAACAGGGGCAAACTGCTCCTGTTTCCACAGCTGGATGGTCCAGTCAGAAGAACAGCTCAGGAACAAATTGGGGCTGAGTGGACACCAGGCAATACAGTTCACAGGACACTGACAAAGACAAATGGGACTATTAATACTAACACTAGCATGTTTATTCGTATTTATCAAAACAACATTACAAAGTGTTTCAGTTAATTTAAATTTTATTCCAATTTTTTATTGAACATTTGAACTAGACAAATACTTTGACTTAATTTTCCTCTGAATATTCTACTTATAATTACAGCTGTTCTGCAAATAATGTATTAATTTTGTCTAGTTGTATTTAATTTAAATTCTGCCAATATTATTATTATATACATATACAACATTTGTTTGGTTGTAGAGGGACAAAACTAACAGCTCAGCTCAGTAGATGGTCTAAATTATAATGTAAAAAACAAACAAACAAACAAACAAAAATCTAAATAACTTTAAAAAAGGTTGTTGGAGCCCAAAATGAGACACTAAGCTTTGTTAGTTTTGTTGCCAAGAAGCAGAGAATTGGATATATGGGAATAATATGATATGTGAGTTCACTTTCTTATGTGAAATGAACAGGAGACGAAGACAAGCAGGAGACAAGAAGACAAAAACAACTTAAAACATGCAACAAGACAAAACCCAAAGCGCTAAGAAGTTTAAAAAAAAGGCACAAAATACATATCCAAACAAAAATTATGTAACAAGATGACAATTACATGAAAGACAGAGCAAGACAACAACGTTCTCACAACATTAAAACACCCACAAAAAAATTAAGAGAAAAATAACGTGGCAAGAGTTAAACCAAGGATGAAAATGATGAATGAGAAAAATGACATTCAGACTCTGGCAAAATAGTAGTTCCAAGAGTTTCTTTGAGTCCCAAGGAGACACCAAATTTATCTTCTGGGTCTCATGCTGGAAAATATGTGAAGCAGTGTGTTACAGTAATCCAGGTTTGATCAAATCAGAGTATGTAACATGGCTTTAGTGTCAGACGTTCAGTGTTCAGTGGAGATGGTTTGTCCTGTCATCCACCTCGTACAGTAATTAGATAAAGTACATATTTATTCATAAGGACTTACAAAGTGTTTCTTGTAAGTCTCCATGAACTGCTGACTGTTGGAACAGGAGCACTTGTGGATCAGACCCTCCCACGTCCCCACCAGATAGATGTTGGCGTCCTAAAGGAACAAACAGAAACATGAAGATAAATATAATGAACCTAAAATGAACATTACCTTCAAACTACTATTTAGATAGTATTTCTACTTTAGAGACATACTTTTACCCAAAGGAATAGGCTAAGGTAAAATCATTTTGTTAATCTGTGAAATATAGAAATGCAAAAAAGAACCGTACTGTTGGGTGGAAGTCAAAACAGAGGCCAGGAGTCAGAGCTGAAACAACACTTTCTGTCTTCTTCTCTGTTTTATTTCCCGCTGCTTTCATCTTACTGTCATGAATCCTCTTGAGCTTCATCACATCTACAGGTAAACATGCACGGCTGTTTAGATGTGAATAATAAATACAATAATAGTAGAATGAGCAGTTCCATCATATGTGTGAACTAGTCGGTGCATTCGCATTGTTCCGTTATCAGTGGGATGGTTAATCTAAATTCAAAGAAACATTCTTACAAGATCCAGATTGTGAGCAGTCGCGGAAAAAATTATTAGACCCAAACAATGGTTATGAAATCTAGTCCTAACTCCTGTGTGTATCATGTGACTAAAACAGACAGAAAAGAAAAGATGGAATGTGTAAAAGCACTGTTTTTGTCAGTACAATGACACAGATACTGATGGAAGAACTGAAGTAATTTTGGTTTTTATCAAGAAAACATGTTAAATGGATAGATATCAGCTCTGAAATTAAACTATTATGAGCTATTTTTGTTGTTATCATTATATTTGTCCAAACAAATGTACCTTTAGTTGCATCAGGCATTAAAATGAACAAGAAATTGAAGAAAACAAGGGTGGAATAATATGTTTTTCCACAACTGTATAATATCACAGTCAATCCTGGTGACATGTTATTCTTTGTCCACTAAAACGTGTTCTGTCGACACCCTTCAGAAATGAACTTCCCCATGCCCACAATTAACCTCACCTACCATACATGTTTCTATAGTGGGGGTAACTGGAGGACCCAGAGGAAACCTGTACAGCACAGCGCAAATATCCAACCTCCACACAGAAACACCCTGCTCTGATTTCCCTTTTTTCTTTCAGTTGACAGTGAGGTTGACCTGTGCCGCCATGCCACCAAAATTCACCAACCCAAGAACTGGCAAGATTATAGCTGACATATTATTAGAGGTAAACAAGTGGTGCCAGGCACAGCAAACCCTGCCCCTCCCATATGTTGTAGCTTATTTTGGCATGGACTGAGCTGACGTCATCATGTCTATGCATGTGGGGATGACACCATATCATCTGCCTCTCTGGCAAGTTTGAAGTAAATTGAAACTTCAAACATTTATTTTTAGTTGTATTATTACAACTTACATTACATTGTTTACCTATCAACCTTTTAAGTGTCACTATTGATATCTGGTTGGCGGGCCTTGTTTGGTTTTAATTTCTTTGTCTATATGTTGGAAATAAAATAAAAAATAAATGTTTTGGTGTTTTTATAGACATTTGAAATTTCACTCAAATAAATGGGAGAAGAAAAAAGATATTTAAAAAAAATCATGTTACCTTCTTTAGTATGTACAAGACACAATGTTTCTGTTTACATTACTGTCTGTTGAAAAAAATTTGTATATATATATCTATATATATATAGATATATATATATAGATATATATATAGATATATAGATATAGATATATAGTATATTCTTCAATAAAAAAAATTGATCACAAAAAAAAAAATGAATGAGAACATGAAACTTTGACCTATTGTTCTCAAAATGTAATGCTATCTATTCTGAGTCATTGGTAATCTATAAACTTAATTTGGCATGAATTCAACCTATAGTTTTGCTCCAACAGACGTTTGAAATTTCACCCATTATAAGTGAATGGGGAAAAAAGATTTTAAAAATTGATAAAAAGAAATGTTAACTTTGTCCTACTTTTCCCTAAATGTAATGAGATCTATTCTGGGTTTATGGCAATCTATAAATCCAATTTATTATAAATTCAACCAATAGTTTTGCTGCTAGAGCGTTAACAAACACAGAAACAAACAGAACCAAAAACAAAACCGCTTGCCTCCCTTTCAGAGGGCGGGGTAATAATCTAACTGATGACTTGATTTGGTTTGATACAGCGCTCACTGTTGAAGATCTTCTTTGTAGAATATTAGTAAAGCCATCATCAGTTGCTGTACTGTACCTATGCAGTCCAGGCCGGTGTCAGACACAAACCATTTGCTGACTCTTCCATCTGCAGCCACAGAGTAAAGACTCTCCACGTCATTCTCTCCTGTTAAACTCAGCTCTTCAAGAGTCCACTTCAGCTGCCAAACTGGATCCATGTGCTTGTTTGGACACTCACTGCACAAATATACGTATATAAAAAACAAATGGAATCAGATTAGTACATGCTTTATTATCAGTGTGTAATGTATGGGCTACAGTCGTCACCTGCTGTTGATGACCTCGGTCTGATTATCCTGACTCTGCACATTGTAGATAGCTATGGTGCCATTGTGCATCCCCACAGCCAGATGACTGGGGTTGTTTGTGGAGAAATCCAGGCTAGTCACAGCGCTGTCACAGTGGAAGAATCGCTCAGGCCACTGGAAATGAGATAATACTTAGAAACGACAGCTGCCATACTCACAGAAAAAAGACTGCACACTGGAGACTTTACAAGAGAAGAAGTATTAGATTCAGTAAAAGGGCTACATGACAATGAAAATGAAAGTATTATCTACAAAATATACTTTGAAATATAGTAGGTTGGTCCCTTCTTTAGAGTATCACAATAAATATGAGATGCAGCAGATTAAATGTAGAACTACAGCATTTGACCCTATAAGACTAACAAGAATAATGTTGATGTTAAGGGGAAGTGAAAACATAGATGGAGTCGTACTGTGGGATTTTTGAGGGACCAGCAGCAGACCAGTCCAGGTTTTTGCTCACTGGACTCAGAGTCTCCATAGCCCACTGCCAGGAGGTCCTAAAAGAAGAACACAGACAGGTCACAGCATGACTAAAAAACATGTACACATTTAAAGTAGTAGACGTCAAAGGGAGGCAAGCTTCAAGTGTCATTTCTGACACATTTTTAACTTCATAAATGATTAGACAAAACCCTGCATGATGGACTAGACTTCTACAGAATGCACGGCAAAAGAGGTGTCTAAAAACAAGATAAAACACTAGATCTGAGGAAAAACCTTTTTACCTTATGAAAGGTAAAAAGACATCACCTTTTAAATTTGTCTGAAAAAAAGAAATCAAAAATCCTAATTCAAAAATACCTGCAGATATATTGATCATCTTTTTTTTCATACTAGCCCTTCTCCAAACGGCAGTGTCTGGCGTTTGCAGGACCAGTGTTATTTTTTTACCGGGTTCTTCTTGTTCCAGGCCATGCTACTGACACTGCGTCCTCTGCTTAATTCACAGCTGAAAGTCCACAGATACTCCAGAGCTGGAGAGTTTTCTGAACCTTCATTTGTCTGCTCCACAGCCTCAGACTTCAGCGGATGATCAGGGTCTAAAAGAGCCACAACATTCGTCATATACACATTTACCCTTTTAGAACATCTTGTGTGTTGTGTACTGATACTTCTGTGGGATCTCGTACCGTCTAACACCAGTAGCTGTCGGTACGCAGCCAGCTTTGGTTGGAAAACATTTCCCACAATGCTCCTCTCCATTGCTAATAGGTTCTGCTGGAATCTCTCTGACAACATGATCAACTGGAGGTCTGCCTCTGCATTGAAACTGTTCCCAAACGCCTCCACGTCTTTCATTGAGCTAGTCGCACTTCCTGAAGACAAACAACAAAGGCCCATCACTGCAGGAGTTTGATGGCTTAATTGATGTAATGTCCATTTTATTCATGAGTCACTAAAGCAACTCAAATAGTTTGTGTCTATTTCATTGCCTGTTAAAGTTACTGTACGTATAGAATTAGCTCTAGCCGTATATTACCTGTACTAGTCGTGCTGCCCATTGAGACACTCCTGTCTGCAGCTCTGCTCGAGTCCACAGCTGCCTCACCAACATCAGCCTTTTTGGTTTCAGAGTCGGACACTGATTCATCAGGTTCAGGCCCAGATACAGTGTCATACATTTCCCAGGTGCTAACATATGTACCTGCAGACACAAAGTATAGACTGTATTCAAATGGGGCATTTTTAGTTTAGGTTGAATTTTTAACCTGATTTAATCAAACTGTGGATCAGAACTAAGTCTGAGTTCTGGACATCTCCTGTGCTTACATTTTTTTTTTCTGGCTCTAATAATAATAATGATTATTACAGGTTGACTATGGACCTTTAAAGACCTGATATAACAACGATAGCTGGAAAAACAAAAACACAGATTAATCAGCTGATATCATCCCTGTTTCACCATAAAGAGTTTTTTTTAACTTGAGTTTTGCTATTGTCACTCCACTGGCTTCCAGTTCGTTTTAGAATTGATTTTAAACTTTTATTGCTCATTTTTAATGCTACTTAACTCCTACTTGTCGGAGATTTTAACCCTGCAGGGTCCTTCGTTCCTCCGGTCAGCTCCTGCTACAGGTTCCAAGGTCCAGACTCAAACAGTGGGGGGATGGATCTTTTGCTGTTGCTGCCCCCAGGTTGTGGAACAGTCTGCCCCCTGACATCTGCACCATCACTGATCTTGGCCTTTTTAAATCTAGGATAAAGACCCACTTTTTTTAGACTGGCTTCCTCTCCTGACTAGGGAAGCCTCGTGTTTGTTTTTAATGCGCTCTGATTTTACTAGTTCTGTTTTATTTATTTTATTTATTGTAACAACTTTTAGCTTTATGCATTGTTTTACAGTTTTATTATACAGCACTTTCCTGTTTTTTATTTATCAAGTACCGTGTTTTGCTTTGTTGTAAAGCACTTTGGGGACCGCTCAGGTTTTGTAAAGGGCTATATAAATAAATTTGATTTGATTTGAGTTCTTATTTTGTGTATTTTCAGTCTATTAACCCCTGTTCACAGCCTCTAGTTTATAGTTTGTAAACCTTCAGTGCTGATTAATCTGCCTATATCATTACCTCTGTTGATTAGGACTATAATTTACAATCATCCACTGATTATGACACAAATTGAGTGAATCGAACCTGCATCCACCATGACGAAACTGTCACTCTGGACCTGTTTGTGTTTTAGTGCATCGTTCAGAGTCTGGATCGATCGATCCACGTACTTCTCATTTCCCACCATGTTCTTGCAAATCTCAGCGTATTGTTTGTTTCTCTCCCTGTAAGAAAAGAGAGGACAACAACATGCTTTAGTAGATGTAATTCCACACAGTCATCACAGTTTTATGTGTTTTGGCTATCTGTATCTTTCCTTAAGGGGAAAAATCCATACTATGGTCAAAACTTAAAAACTTTACTCACGTAATGATGTCTGCATTATCGGCATCAACTGACACAGAGGTGCTGGGGATGTCCAGCAGTGAAATACAGTCTGTCTCAGAGAGATAGATGTGTATAACCGCATTCAACACGTTTTCTGTCACCTGTTCTTTCACTGGGACTCTTTTCCCCTGCACATCTGATGGGAAACAGCAGCACACAAATAATCTTAAATACTTCAAATGTAGCCAACAGCTGTAGAAGATGACGGTTTATTGCAATAAGAAAATAAGCAGTGTATAAAACTGTTTATAATCATCTTGACTCTAAGTAAAATGTGACACAAGACATTGCTATTCCCCTTTCTGTGCAAATTTATGATTGATATCAGGTTTAAGATTTTGGATTTGTGATGTTCAATAGATATTAGAGCTTCCCTAAACATGATTTGTGAAATATTTCTCTTTTATGCTATTCTTGGCACAAACTTCTATTTTTCTCTAACCTCATGATCATGGATCAAGAGTAAAGTCAAGTCATTAATGTTGAATTCATCACTAGGTCCCTTTAATATTACTAGTACAAACTGCTGTCTTTTCTGACAGTGGCGGAGTATCTTTAACTTCACTTCAAAGATCAGAAGTCAAACCCTCTTAAGCAATTACAGTAAAACTGAAAAATATAGACGGACAGTAGATAAAACAATAATCTAGTTTTCATTTCAAAATGCACAAATGAAAAGGGCTTTTTCAATTCAGGGTCAGAAACAACAATTCAACATTTATAAATAATATTATTTTCTTATTCCTATTTTTTACTGAGCATATTTTCTATCACAATAACGTGTGCTACTGTTACTATTGAAATAAACACCTTTCTCCAAGTCTCTCTGGTGTTGAAAGACCCACAAGTACTATCAAATACTTTTCATCTGTTCAATTATTCATATTCCTCTAAATACAAATAATAATCAACACAAGCTAAAACAAGTTCTACATAAATGTGTATCTGTTATTTCTGTTGTGCTACAGAATGAGCTTAAAAAAAAAAAAAAAAACACCAAACAAACAAATAAATAAATACATATAAATACTTCAATCAAATATGCAACATAAAAAAAATGTGTCATGAACCTGGGAGGTTGACGGGCATGTCCCGTTTGGGAAATGTGTCCTCCATCTCCTCATTAATTGACTCGATTGTGGACTGGCTAGAGAATCTGCTGCTGCCCAGAATTGACCTGGAAATATGTTCAAACAGGGTTCAGAGGTATGGACAAACAGTATATGACAATGATCATGTCAACTGATATTCATAATCATCACAACACATGTCAAAACAATATTATATACAATATTATTATTATCTTTAGAGTGAAAATTGAAGAAAGCGACCAGTTAAATTATTTATAAAAGATGTCAATGAAACAAAATCAAAACAAAATTAAATGAAAAAAAAAGAGACGAAAACGAATACAAAAAAAAACACCAGATGACAAAGAGACACCTGTAGTCTCTGATCTGAAGACATGATGCTGGTTTGTTAATTGTTTTTGTTTTCATTTAATGTTATGAAAGTGAGTGTAGGCTGTAAAAAGCAGATGTGTGCGATTTCAAACTGTTCTTTAAAGTCACAACTTGAAAAACACATTGGGCCTTTTCTAAAATTTAGATGAAGAACATTCATAACAATTCTAATGATAAAATATTATCCTCAACATATTTAACAGTGAAAACAAAACACAGCCAGAAGACAAAAATTACTAATCGAGGGTAACAATAATTATTCCAATAATGTTATCTATTAATCTCTGAGAAAAAATTACATATTAAAACAATTAAAACATTACATTGTTGTTATATCTCTGCTCTATCTGTCTCTGCTCTTTTAAGTCTTTTCTCTGTCTCTCTCTCTTTCACCTATGACCTAATTAGGTAATCTGCTGCACCTGCTGAGCTCACCTGAGCTCATCAGCGAACACAATATTTAACCGTGTTTCAGTGTTGCCAGATAGTCAAGTCTCATGGCTTCTATCCCGCGATTCCTAGGTCCTGGTCTGCTTCGTTGTGATCTGATCTGTTGTGACCCCTGCCTAAAAGCCTCCAGCCCCGAACCCTGCCCGTCTGACCAAGTCTCCAGTCCGAACCCTTGTGTACCGACCGCCTTCGTCCGACTCTGAGTACCGTTCCTGTCCTGTGCACCGACCTGTGTTCTGTCCTCCGACCTCGAGCCTGCCTCAGCCTACCCCTTTGGTTTTGGACGCCCTGGATCCTGAATCCAACCCTCCTATGCCACTGGTAACGAACCCCGGACTGATCCTGACAAAGCCCCAGCCTAAGCCCCGGTTTTTGGACCCCTTTGCCCCATGGGTCTACGCCATGAGGCGTGAGCCTGAAGCTCTGATCATTGGACTGTGTATTACACTGCTCGTGACCTGTATTATGTGTGTGCCCGTTGTTGGGCAAAATAAACTGTTTATTTTTACCAACTAACTTTGGTCTGCATCTGGATTCATACCTGGTTCATAACTATTGTCATATGATATCAAATTATATGATGGTAATTATCATTTTGTAGGCCAGTAGTAGACAGTGTTATCAGATGTAACAAATTTTAAAATGATAATGAAACAGGTTTTCATAAAGTAAAACAGCAGTTGCTAATCTTCCATTCAGATGTAGTTTATAATTTGGGATCCACACTCATGTCACCATCTTGTAAATGAAGACACTGTCTGTACGAAGTTACCTGGAGAAGGGCATACTAAAGCTGGCTGTAGTCGTCGTCTGATCGGATGTTGATCCACCAGATATTTCATCCAAAAAGAACCTGCTGGCTTTGGCATGAACTGACCCTGGATCAGCCTGATACAAAGGCTGGGGAGTGACGTCATTGTCCTCTTCATCAAACACCTGTGAAGGAAACAACAGTCAGTGAGCAATGACGAGCAAGAGCCCTGGAAAAGACTTATTCAGATATTCAGATTATTATGGTAGAAATACCATATTGTGAAAATATATTAATACAAATAAATGTTCGGATTTCAAATCTTACACAAACAAAATCATATAAGTATTAACAGTAAAATGTACTTCAAATATAAAACTAGTCAGTGTAGAGTTAAATGGTTAATGTTAGTGTTTTATTGTTATACATGATGTTTTCATATATTACTGTTGCATTAATATGTTTAGACTTTACTGCAGGTGTTTAAGGTTGAGCTCCTTTTAAGGACTTTTTAAACTGCTGACAACTTTATCCTCTGTCCCTGCTTATGTTGGAACCACATATCTTTAAAATGTCAACTTCACATGAACTTAAAAATTGAGCCTGTTTACAACTTTGCGGTGAGGAATTTTTTATACAATGTGTGGTTTTAAAGATTTTATTTCATATAACAACTTGTGCTCATGTAGTATATTATGTTCAAGATACAATTACTTGAATATTTCCAAGTACTTCACACGCCATGTTACAGTCACAGAAAAAAATTATGACACCACCTTTGTTTTCTTCAGTTTCTTGTTCATTTTAATCCCTGGTACAACTAACGGTACATTTATTTGGACAAATATAACGATAACAACAAAAATAGCTCATAATAGTTTAATTTCAGAGCTGACATCTATCCATTTTCCATGTTTCCTTGATAAAAACCAAACTAACTTCAGTTCTTACATCAATATCTATGTCATTGTACTGACAAAAACAGTGATATTAGGCCTTCTATGTTTTGTCTGTTTTAGTCACATGACACACACAGCAGTTAGTACTTGATTGTATAACCATTGCTTCTGATGACTTTTGGTGGTCTAATAATTTTTTTCCATGACTGTATATTCGTCTACATGTCAGACACCAATATTGTACTGTTTTAGTCAGCTATATTTTTCGGACTGCATATGAGGTATGGTTACCACTAAACAGCTACCTGAAATCCAAAGCCTCTACTGAAATGAAATGTTTAACTTTTGAGGCATTAATCCTATCAATGCATGTAAATAATTCAAGTAAAATGTAGTTTCTTTTCAACATTATCTGATGTAGCTCCTTAGCGAACATAGAAACTGTGGCCACAGTTGTATTTTGTTGAAAAAGTCAGTTTTGCTTGAGTTTTCCCTGAGTTTGCATTTTCAATTTAACCCTTTCATCCATACTGGTCACTATAGTGGACAGCTATTCTACAGCTGTTCTCTTGTATATTTATAGATTTTATTGTTTTAGTTTCATATCAGCCAACACATATGCATATGCAGTGGATGATGTAAATTTGCTGTTCTTGATAAACCTGATCTAACTTGTTTGAGTGTAAATCAGTTACTTGTTGTTATTATTATAAGACTGTAATTAACAAAAAAAGTGTATTTATTTGTTTGTTTTTTTGTTTGCATATTATCTCCATGAATTAAGTACTGGCTAGTATTAGAGTATGTTCAAATGTGAGAAAACATCAGATTTGTGGCATTAAAATGTTTTTATTTTATAGTTTTCACACAGTATATCTAGTAAATGCTTGTTTCTTTGCTTCAAAAAGGTTGCCATAATTCATGCATGAAAGGGTTAATGTAGGAAAATCTTTGGTTTTCACTGAAAAATACAGTGGATAAAATGATAGATGGTGATAAATCATTTAGGAAAGATAAAATGTACAGAAAAATTACCACCACCAAAACAAAAAAAAAAAAAAAACAGAGAATGTTCTAGGTCTTTAAAGGATAAGGAAGCTCAGTTTTAAAGCAGCTCTGTCGCAGTAAAATATAAATAGGTAGTATGAATCCAAAAACAACAGGTTATATGCAATAATAAAACACTGTTATTATGTTTGGGTGATTATACTTTAATACTGTCACTTGTACAGCAGTATTATCTCACTGTGCTTCTTATCATAGCACTTAACTTGGAGTGCAGAAATGTTAACTTTTCATTTTAATTTGACTTTTACCCGAACAGCTTGTCTGGAGGGTTGGACAGTGCTTTTTTCCAGAACTTTACTTCCAGCTCCCAGACTAAAACTCCTCCTGCTCGAACAACCGAGGACGCTGGTTGTGTGTCTGGTGCTTTGGTTGAATCCGTGTGAACCTGAGATATTTACGGCTCGAGAAGAACTACGAGCCACAAAGACAACAAATTACAATGTCATTATTAAAAAAAAAAAAAAAAAGCCGTAGGACTTATTCAAAATGTCAACTCACGGTCTCAACACCAAAGTTCGTTTCTTTTTTCTGTCATCTTTTCCTATTGTAGCAGACATTTTTAATTTTTTTAGTGTCGTTATCCGTGTCGGTTGATGGTAACCATGGAAACGCACCACTTCTTCTTCGTGCTTCTTTTTCTGGTTCTTCTTCGTGCTCTTTTTTTCTTGTTGTTGTTCTTCTTCCGCTCCTGGCTACACTACTGACACATGCTTCCCTCTAGAGGCAAAGATGTTTAAGTCGATATTTTTATATTGTGAAAAAAATATCACATTTCAATGTGAAAGTCGTCTTATGTATTTTTAATAATATATTTCGTAATGATAAAATTGATATGCGTATAAAATAGAGTTTTGTTTGTTGGATGGAGGTAAATTTCACATTGTTTGCCTTTTTCTTTTCTCTCGTATAATTTACCTCATCATCTGTATGGCTGTTAGAAGTCCTGGATCTGTAGAATGCAATAAAATAATTGATAATATATCTCTAAAATCACTTAAAATAGCATCATGATTAAAACCAAGATGGAATGAGTAATTTTGGCTTTTCTGTGGATCATTATGTGGAATATAACAATACTATATTATTATGAAATAAATAGTGTGTACAATAATACATCTGTGACATTTGATTCTTTTCTGCCAAAAATACACAAAACTACTGCAAAGAAACAGATGTTTATCAGTACCTTGTGAAGGAAACATTCTTTTGTTGTGATAAGTTAATAATTTTCCTTAAAAAGTTGACTGATTATTTACTATTTTCACAGGTCACTGTCAGTCATGGGCCCCTAGAATCATCACCGTTTCTTCTTTTAACAGGGCTCCTGTTCAGACCATGACTGAAGATGTTTTATAATGGTTCAGTAGTTTCGTAGAAAATTCTTTTCAGTCTCCAGACACCAAAAAATCTGAAAATAACCATTGATTTCCCTTCTGTTTAATTTGATGAATTCATGAATTACATTTTCACAAAGTATAGTAGTGTCATGTTTTGCACATATTTATTCACTGTTTTCAGTCTTAATGATGAATATTTCATAGAATATCATAAACTGAGTCTTTGTTTACTTTCAATAACATATGCTATTATGTTATTACTAAATGAAAATTGACAAACCCCTTAAAGGTCAAACTTTACTACGACGTATTTGAAATTAAAACCTAATTAATTCATTTCAATTAAAACACTGAATGAATGTATCAGGGGTGGCTGTGCATTACATTCCGTTGTTAATAAAGTAATGGGTATCAACATTTTCCAGGAGATAAAAAATGTGCAATTTCCACTAAGGTATTTCATTTCATTTCATTTTTATTCTTTATTTTATTCATTGTAAAATAAAAAACAATAGAAATACAAACGTTCTCTGTACTAGAATGAAAGGGAGCAGAGAGAAGACTAGTCTTATTTTGTCTGCCCCTATATCCCCAGAAATCAATTTACAAAGAAATACTAAAATAACAACAACATAAATGACCATATATATA
>JAQQZY010000010.1:9894992-9905776 GCA_030068375.1 Ostorhinchus rueppellii | reverse complement strand
TTTAATACATGCTCAGATAGGCTGGTATCGGTATCGACCAGTATCGGTATCGGATCGGAGGTGTAAAAACCTGGATCAGGACATCCCTAATATATATATATATATATATATATATATATATATATATATATATATTTAAGTATTGACAGGGCATTAAATGAAAACAACTGTGAAAGGAATAGTATGGTTAAGTGAAATGAAATAAAAGTGATAAAGCTTAATAACAGCTGTAGTGAATGAACCAACATAAGTTAATACCATATGCAATTTAAGGTAAAATTGGCTTATGTTTGTCCAGGTAAAAATCAGTATTCTGCAGTTACTTTGGATAAAATTTACTTTTATAAATGTGATAAATCATAATCACCTGAAAAACAAAACCTAATTTGGTAAAATCTTCAGAATGAATATAAAACTACAGATGCACTTTGTTAGATTTCCTGAATTTAGACCGTAATTATACATTGACAATAACTGATAATTGGTATCTACTGTACACATTAACATAATTCACATCATATTATGGGCAGGCAGTCCTCACATGGTCAAACTTATAGCTTTATGAAATACTCTGTCTCCAGTTTTGGTTAAATGTTGAGATATTAACTATTACCTCCCTTAAGCTTTAGAAACTATGTAAATGTACTTATAATGTGTATTTGTGCTGGTGTTTGAAGTTCATTAAAACTAATAATCAGTTGTTTTCTGTCTGTGTTTCAGGGGCTGCATCTAAACCTCAGCATAAACCATTCCTCTCACCAGGGCCAAAGCTTCACCTGGTGTTCTGTGGGACCAAGCTTCTGTGAGGAGAATACAACACATGGACACATGACCTGAAGCCAGCTGATTAAGACATATGGAAATACATCTAACAACGTTCACCTAAACATCATCTGTGAAAAGAGGAAGCTCTGACGTGCTTGTTACCAGTTGGATTCTGGGGTGTTGTGCTGACTGCAGGGTTTTGTCATGGTCGACTGGTAGCCTGAGCCTGAAGCTAACCTAGCTTCTCTGTTTTATATAGCATGTTAGCGTATGGCTAGCTGTTTATTTTGACCGGTCACTGCATTAAATTCCACCTCTCCATCATATCTGGCCCCTACAGGGGGGTATAAACCAGTTGGTAGTGGTGCCCCCTAACCCCATCATCACTTCATTTGTTTTCATCCATCATCAGTTTTTATTTGTGCCATTTCCTTTATCAGTCATTTCATTGTTGTGTTGCATATCTTTCCTTTTAACATCTCTGCTTTTTTCATCTCATATTGGTAGTAGAAGTGTCCATACACTAGTATTATTCCAAAACCAAACCCTAAATCAAAGTCAGCCTAAGTCATAGTCTGACCCAAAGGTACACCGTCATAACGTGTGACACACTGAGGCTGCTAGGCAGTTGTTTTGGTGGCTGTTTTGGTTGCATGGAATCGGCTTAACCGTGGAGAGGCCAGGCTACCACAAACTGATGGACTTCGACAAGCGAGGAGTTGGGGGAGGAGGAGGAGGAGGTGGAGGAGGGGGGGGAGGTGGAGGTGGGAAGGGGGAGACGGAGGAGGGTAAGAGGATGTCTGGAAAGACAGGGAGTCGATCGGGGCACGGCAGCCGGGGCGCCGGCTCCAACTCTGGAGTTCTGATGGTCGGACCAAACTTCAGAGTGGGAAAAAAGATCGGCTGTGGGAACTTTGGAGAACTGCGTCTCGGAAAGAACCTGTACACCAATGAATATGTGGCTATTAAACTGGTAAGAAATCCCTCTCTATGGCTGGGTAGCAACAAGGATTAATTTTTAAAAGGAATTAAACCATAATGCAACTTTACTGAAGTTAACCTAGTTAACTTTTTACTCTTCATTTTAATTCTGTTTCATATTATTTATTTTAGTTGCCAATTTTAGTATGATCCACTAATAACTTCAAATTTGACAGCATGTAAATTTGTTATTGATGATGTTGAAGGGCCTATATAATGAGTATTTGCAGCAGGCAAAAGCAGTTAATCTACTGACATTCACTGCCACCAAAAATTGATTGTCTCTGTATGTATTAGACACTGGATATATGCTGATCTGAGCATCAAACTAAGTGAAGTGAAGGTTAAACTGATGATAAAAGATCTAGGAGCTGTTATCCTTTGTCACTTCTTTTATTTTAATATGTTACCACCTCTCTATTGATTAAACTCTAATACACTTAATAAAACTTGCATTAAGGTAAGCATTGTCACCCACTGTAGGGAAGAATGATTATTGCTTTATATGGCAATTATAATCATGAAGCTCTTTACAAATTTACCAGTATAATGTGTTTCATAACAAAAACTTCTACGCAATTGTGTTTTTCATCCTGTACATTCTCCATTATTTATTCATTTTTTGTCATTTCTACTAGACACCTGAATTTCCCTGAGGGGAAGAATAAAGTGTCCATTTGTCTATGTAACAGCCTACATATTGTCCTGATGGTCTCTCAGTATTAAGAGTTAATGAAAGGTATCAGAGTTTGTCTCATTTTAGCATAATTTTCTTTTTTTCAGGAGCCAATCAAGTCACGGGCACCACAGCTTCACCTAGAATATCGCTTCTACAAACAGCTGGGGAGTTCAGGTGAGAAACATTGATTGTGTTTTTGTAAGCATCTACATTTATAAAGTAATTTATAATGATAATTGTGTAAATAAAGTGCTTCATAAGTTTGGTTAGATATTACATTTCTTTGGTGTGTCTACAGCAAAGTGCAGTTCGACAAAAGCCAAATCCCAAAATAGCAAATCTCAATATTTAGAAGCCAAAATCACTGTGTGCTAGACAGGTTTGCCTGAAAAAACATGCAAAGGAAAGCATCAAACCTTTTTTGTTTATAATGAACAAATTTATCGATATTACAACCTTTGCTGAGTGCAGGGACTCAGTCTGTTTAAGTTGTTTTTATAATCTGTGGATTACTGTTTACACCTTTATTCAGCATTTATTTAATTTGTTTCATATTGATTTGGAAGTATTATTGACATAGTAGCTGATAACCAAAAACAATAGAGACAATTAAATAAAATAAGAGCAGAGTCGGTAAGAGCAATTGGAAATAAAATGTGGTGAGATAGCAACGTAATCTTTTGAGCTGTTACAATGATTATCACTGGAGTTTTGGAAATTATTGCATACAGCTCGCACTTACAACATAATGCAGCCATTTGGACATGCTTGTTATACACTAATCACATGGTATGTGGGATGATGGATACAGTGAAGACTGATCTGTGTGTTGTATTAATCCATACATGCATCTTGTTTTTTTTCTGTCAATGCAGAGGGAGTACCCCAGGTGTTTTATTTTGGACCATGTGGCAAATACAATGCAATGGTCCTGGAGCTGCTGGGACCGAGCCTAGAAGATCTGTTTGACCTCTGTGACAGGACCTTCTCTCTAAAGACTGTACTCATGATAGCCATACAGCTGGTAATTAAACACAAAAACAGATGGGTTATTTTGACTTAACATTAACATTTTTATGCATGGCTCCTTTTTCAAAACACATTTATGCTAATATATCAACATTTGTCTCCCACAGATCACTCGGATGGAGTTTGTGCACACCAGGAGTCTGATCTATCGAGACGTGAAGCCTGAGAACTTCCTCGTGGGTCGACCAGGGTCCAAACGGCAACACACCATCCACATCATAGACTTTGGCCTGGCAAAGGAATACATAGACCCAGAGACAAAGAAACACATCCCATACAGAGAACACAAAAGCCTGACTGGAACTGCAAGATATATGAGCATCAATACACATCTGGGGAAAGGTGAGTGAGACCCCTGACCATGCCCTCATTTTAGAGCGTTTACATTGACACCTTAAAGAATACATTGCTTGCCTGTTGCTGTCAAACAACACCCATGAAGTGCTGTTAAGCCTTTTAAGCAATGAGCCATTTGTCTCTGGTCAGAATCATTTCAATATCACATAAGCAGTGGAGTAGCTGATAGCTTTATTTACATAAAACCAAGTTAACAGCAAAGACAAGTTTTGTAATCCTCGCTTCATAATGCGATCTTTATTTTTGCAGTACCTCGGTTTGTTCAGTGAGTTTTAATGGTGTTAGCTTAGTGGTGCAAAGTTTGTCACATTGGTCTTTGGTTTTATGAAATTATTCATGATATACGCTGGTCTTGGGCTTTTAGCTGGTTTTTGATATTTCTTTTTTTTAAGTGCTTGTTGGAATAGTGTTCGGTTTTCCCCAAAAAATTATTTTGGTTGAGCTTTTAGCTGGCATTCTTCTGGTTATGCAGATGTATAAAATGTGTATATCACTCGTACTACAAGTGGTACCAGCAAACTGTTCAGATATATGATTGGTGGTATTGCAGCTTGCAACACTTGCTAATCTCTCATCTCAGCATTTTCAGATCAATGTGACAAGATGGAGATTGTTTCAATGGCTTCAGCATTCTATCTTCCCATTTCTATTCTTCTGTAACTCTTTGCTGCTGCTGTCTTGGCCAGGACACTCTTACAGAAGAGATTTTTGATCTCAATGAGTCATTTTTTTCCTGGTTGAATCAAGGTTAAATAAACAAAAAATAAAACGTTTTATGACCAGCTTTTTAGGTTCTCTTTGTTAGCGGCTTTAATTGGTAACATCTTAAATATGAACACATTCAGTGGTTGTTGTCATTTACTACAGCTATTTATCTGCTATCGGTGAGAGAGCTTTGCCAGTTTCCTCAGTAGTTTTATTGTTTAGTGGAGTTAGTGTAGCCTCTAATAAACACAAAACACACAGTGTTGATGGATTTTTATCAGGGAACAGGAGATAATAATGTTGTGTTTCATGGTAATAGGTAACCTCTAGAGAAAAATACATATGATATTGTACAATGTTCTAAAACCAGCTTCTGATGATGTCACCCGCTGACTGGTATTGAGAAGAGGTGGATTGGTTCGCACCACTACAGTTTTTAGCTGATATTCTACAACTGTTTTGTCTCATCAAAAATCTGTTGTCTGAAATGGGCAGACTGGTGATGGTGGTGTTTTTGACCAGTTTAAGTTACACCAGCGTTTCGAAGCATGTCATTTATGTGTTTTGTCTTTGATGTTGAATTTAACACCAGTGATCCAATTTCTCCCTGTAAACTCAAATTTAATTTCAGAGCAAAGCAGGCGGGATGACTTGGAAGCTCTAGGCCACATGTTCATGTACTTCCTGAGGGGCAGCCTACCCTGGCAGGGGCTCAAGGTGAGGCCGTTCATCAGTCAGCACATCTATGTTTTTACTTCCTTCCTTTTACAAGAATCCTGTGAGTGAAGGCCGGCTGCATCCATCTGTGATAACTTTCCTTTGTGTTGCTCTCCCCGTTAGGCTGACACTCTGAAAGAACGTTATCAGAAGATAGGAGACACAAAGAGGGACACACCAATAGAGGTTCTTTGTGATAGTTTTCCAGGTTTGTTTACACACACACTCTCACTTCAGATCCATAATAACTTATTTTATGTGCACATTTGATACATGTCCTGTAAATAATGTGCTCCATTTGGAAATCCATGTTAGAACTTATGAAGACATGGGATATGCTGATATTATTCATGTTTTAGGAGCACTCCTGGTACATATAACACATGTCTGTCTCTGTCTTATTTATATTTTGTCTTGTGCATAGTACTCAAAGTAGCCAACAGGTTGCAGTAGTGTTGCACGCTCAAAAAAAGCCTACATTTTGTTTTTGGAAGAAGCAACAATACTCCTTTTTATCATTATGAAAGACTTGGATGTCATCAGCCTTTGAATATTTAAAGGTGACTGATGGAATTTTAAGAGGCAGGCTGTGTCCACAAATAAAAATCAATCTATTTTGACACAGTAAAACCCAGAATTTACAGTGACTCCAGCCATGTTTCTGTATTCATTCTAAACATTATATGACAACACATATGCAGGAATATTAGTGGAACATTCATTTTCATTAGTCACTTAAACAGCTGGTCTAGTGGTGCACTATATATTGAACATTACTAGCATATGTTGATCGATTTTTGTGTTTGTCTCTGTGTATGAATCTGCGAACTTGTGTGTTCTGGTGTGTGTGTGCGTGCCTGTGTGTACGTAACAGAAGAGATGGCCACCTACCTGCGATATGTACGTCGGCTGGACTTCTTTGAGAAGCCTGATTACGACTATCTAAGGAAACTCTTCACAGACCTCTTTGACAGGAATGGATACATCTTTGACTACCAGTATGATTGGACTGGAAAGCCACTGGTTAGTGTGGAGCGAGTGTTGGTTACGCACACAAAAACAGGAAGCAGCCTGAGCTAAATTTAATACTGGGTTTAAGTCGGGGTCATTGCTAATAGTTCATATTGATACGTCATCATATAACTGTTTTACTATGTAAGCAAATAAGCAGAAAATTATATTAATAAGACTACAGCCAGATGTCACAGCCATAAAATCTAAGATTTGCATTTGCCAAATCACATTCTCCACACCCACAGACTTGTTGTTGAGGCAATTTCCTCTTAATTCCATGAGGAGTTGGGGCTGTCCCACTGTCAAATCTTCAATTATATGAGGGCTTTCTGTGCAGGCAATTTCATCCCTTTTTGACGACTTTCTCTAAATCCATGTTTCTTTTAGACTCACCAGTCATAGGATTTTGCAAGATTACTGCTGTTTATTTTTTACCTCATCTGTTCTCTGTAGATGTGCCTACAGACTTTGACAGCCACACTGTGATCTTATGCTATAACTTGTATGATGTCAGGTTTAATGAGTGAAGACTACAGTGACACCTACTGAATCTTAAGCGAGGAGTCAACAAAGGAGGGAAAAGGTGTAATACTAGACTAGACTAATACAGCTGTGTTAAAAGTTGCCAACTCCAAAAGAAAATGCTGTCTTACTCCATTGTTTTGCCTCTAATGAGTCTGTGAGGATATTGAGATTGGAAACATTGCTTGTCCAGCTGTGTGTTTAATGTTTCTGACATGACTTCCTGTGTTTTAGCCCACACCTATTGGTCCAGTGGCCAGTGAGACTCCACTTCAGACAAGTAACCGAGAGAAAGCGCCGCAGACCAAAAATCAGGTACACACACTGTGAACACACAACATAGTCATAGTAGTGTTTTCATAAATGTAATTCATCCCCTCTCTTAGGTCAGCGATTTTATCAGTATGAATTTTGAAGGAATTTATCACAATTGGCATATTTACAGTGTAGTGAAAAAGTATTTGCCCCCTTCTAGATTTCGTAGATTTTTGCATATTTGTCACATTTAATCGTTTGAGATCATCAAGTGTATTATAATATTAGACAAAGACAACTTGAGTAAATGCAAAATTCAGTTTTTAAATGATGATTTCATTTGCCCAGTCTCTTGTTTATTGTTGAATCATGGACAATGACCTTAACTGAGGCAAGTGAGACCTGTAAAGGCCTCCTGTAACTTCCTAGATGAGTTGTCCATGTGCAGTTAGAGTAATTTTAGTCAGCCAGGCACTCCTGGGAAGGTTCACCTCTGTTCCAAGTTTTCTCCATTTGTGGATAATTGCTTTCATTGTGGTTCTCTGGAATCTCAAAGCCTTAATTATAGTGTTATAACCCCGCCCAGACTGATAGATGCCAATGACTTTGTTTCGGATTTGTTCTGGGCTTATCTGTGATGGGTTGCTTTTAGAGGTCTTTTAGCCTGCATCATTTTATCAGACATGCTCCATTTCTTGATTCAACATGTCTGGAAATAATCAGGCCTGGGTGTGGCAGGTGAAACAGAACTTAGAAGTCCAAAAAAAATGTATTGAGGATATAACAAAGGGGGGCAAATACTTTCTCACAGCACATCATATTGAATAGCTGGATTATGAAACCTTTCTTCATTGCAAAATAAATATCTGTCTAGTTAAACTGTTTGAGCTCAGATGTCAAATGTGGTCTGATGAGTCTATGAAAAAAAGAATGGGACCTGAACAGCAGGAATATATTAAAGATCTATGTAAATGTCCAATCTAAACTGTAGGCACATAAATCTGGCCACAAGAAGCAGCTCTGTCTATGACTTAGTGCCGGGCTTGTTTTTTAATGCATTTGAGAATCATCAATTTATCATTTATCATATTTTTGTGAAATTAATTTTTCTCACCTTTTATAAGAAACATAAAAACTGTGAGATTTTATTCGTACTCTTGGCAGAAAATATATAATATTAACCCAAGTAGTCTGTTGTTTTCTGTAAATGAGCTTTTTTCAAAGTCTGGGTTTTGTAATCATTCACAAAATTGAAACTTTGTGTACTTCATCAATGAGCTTTTACTTCTAAATATTTTATTAATATGGGACAAAAAAAAGGATAGGTTTTTCTCAAATAATAACAAAGAAGTCATCAGAGCACCCCCACAAATCTCGAGAAAACGAGCCAGCATTACATGCTATATAGGAGTTGAAGATTCAGTAACACATTCTTTGACACATCAGTACCGCTTTACAAATCAACAACCTGGAGTTAGTTTTATGTCAATCCTGAACCAACTTTGAGATGAGTGAGGTTGAGGGAACACAGGAGATAGACGACCTCCTCCCCTACTGCATGGGGCTTTCACACGTGCACGCTCTCCTGTGCACTCTCACCGTACTGCACACTTCTTGAGTGCTCACCCTCCTGTTGCCTCTCCACCAAGTACTGACTCTGAACTCTATTTCTTTTTTCTTTCCTTTTTTACTTTCCTCACTTTTTTGTCTCCTCACCGCCACTTCTCATGTTCCCTACACGGTTTCCTCCGCCTCCTCCTACATCCGCGTGTCTTTCTTTGCCTTTTTTCTGCTTTGCTCCTTTTCTTCCACCCTTCTCCTTTTCATGGGGACTCTGGTCTCCTCCTCCTGCTCCTCCTCCTGTACCCTTCTTGTTTCTCCTGCAATCGGCTCCCCATCTCCTCTAGTCTCCAGAGGGGAAAGGCAGTGAGTCCCAGCCCACTCCAGTGACCAATCGAGAGCTGCTGGGCTCCCATCTCACTGCTGATAGGCTGGGCGGTTCTGTCCAGGTACTGAGAGGAAGGGTTAGCTTCGGTGGCTTCCTGTCTGTCTGCCTACCTGTCTGTTTGTCTGCTTGCATGACCTTCTCTGTCTCTGCAGCAGGACTGTCCTCAAGTGTGTTTCCTCACAACCTCAAAAACTCCATTACATGAGAAAATTGTCTTAGAAATACCAGACAAATATCTTCCTTTTATGCATTTGAAGTTTGTTCAGTATAGTGTCTTACTGAACTTCGTCGCCTCTACAACAGTGACACATTTTCACACTATAGTTTCATCTAACACTTCCTTATGAACTTAAAATGTTTCTTTAGCTTCTCTGTAAATATGTGATGACGGCTGCTTTTTTAGAGCTGATTAGTGGTAAATAATGTGTTCTTGACATTGTATTATATAAGTGTATCTCAAAGAAATATAATGGTGAAAAAGCTCAACTTAAACAATGCAGTTCTCACCAAAGCAAATTCAGCACATCTACTTTTGTCTACTCTGCAGCCATTATCACTAGTACGATAGAATGTTGAAGATTAAAACCACATTTGTCAATTTAGCTCATCTCAAAATGTTTGAATAACAGAATTAAACATTGTTCCTTGAGTCTACCGTCATGGACAATTGCTGACACAATAAACCAGAGTGAAAGTCACAGAGCATTATCATCAATAATGTTTCAAGAATCACTATTAAAACATCTTTTTGGAAATCAACTGGAAGAGAAAAGTATGGCAGAACGAAGTGCATGAATGAAGCCCAGTTCAGATCAAAGATTCACAACAAGATGATCTGAAAACTTCATATCCATGCTGTTATTACTGTAGTAAAGACTCTATTTCCCATGTAACTGCCACCCTCTCAGGCTTTGCGTAACTGCAAATATGGTTATCATTAAGATTTATACTCTTCTCTACTCTTCTGGTTTAATATGATGAGGAAAAGAAACACCACAGGCCTTTGTCCTAAGCATCAGAAAGTGGCCAGATGGGATGAGAACCATTACTTTTATAGTCTTTTATAGTCAAAGAAAGTGACAGTGATAAAGGCTAGAAGCACTGTTGTTGTTTTCACCACTGGACACAGCTCTACATGAAAGAATGGAGTTTGATGCTCAAATGATAGCATTTCATCTATACGGTGAGTTTGATTATGAGGTTTATGAAGGTATAAAGTTATTATGTGATGTTATTGTCTTTGCTAAGTTGTCATTTGTAGATCTGCAGTTCAGACTAAACTGGGACAGGTCTGACCTTGTTTGGATGATTCCATGCAGATTTTTAGTGGAGATATTAACAACACAAACTGTACACAAAACAGGTGATTTGTGGTTTTGGTTGATGGAGAAAACTTGTTGATACCATGATACAGACATGTGTAAACAATGAGCTTTATTCAGTGAGTGATAAAATCTATAGATTCATAGTGGTGATCCATTTGTGGTTTTGATAGATGTGTTCTGGTATAAGATGTCCCTCTACTGCTGTGTTTGGAATATCAATGATGCATTATATTAATATATAATATTTAACAGTTAAAGAGTGAGATGGTTGAAAATATTCTGTCATTGAGGAATTGGTGTCACCTTATAACTGTATGAGCAGACACTGGACTTAATCAAGGGAATGACTGATAGTAACAGTGCCAGACGTACTGCAGTGAACTGATACAGCACTACATTCTAAAACCAGTCTAGGGATGTCCCGATCCAGGTTTTTACACCTCCGATCCGATACCGATATTGTTTTGCACTTCCGATCCGATACCGA
>JAQQZY010000010.1:9857695-9870787 GCA_030068375.1 Ostorhinchus rueppellii | reverse complement strand
GTCTCTGTGGCGCAATCGGTTAGCGCGTTCGGCTGTTAACCGAAAGGTTGGTGGTTCGAGCCCACCCAGGGACGACTAAACTTTATGTTTTTCTGTCTTTATTTTAATTTGATCTGTACACTATTATATAATCAAGGAAATGTATTGCCGTTCAAGTATAACACATAGAATTTGTAGGTTAACATGTAAGCATCTGTCAGCCCTGCTCCGACTGTACAGACGTGTCAGAGCACACAGAACTGAATCAGCTGTTTTCTCCTCATAAAACACGGCACCATGATCATTAGTCCCTTTTCACCACATTGTAGATGGCTGATAGCCACATAACTGAGGCTTTTATTAGCATTTCTGCTTAAACAATTGTTTTGTTACATTTTAGGAAATCCACTTTTTACAGGAGTCATTTATGTCTGTAATTCTAAGGTTGATTAGGGGTGAGGGCGACTGCTTTTCATCTAAAAAAATTGATAGTATGACATTTTTGGGATATTATATATATTTTTCATGTAAATTTAGTATTGTATTGTAGGTAAGCTGTCTGCCTGTTTGTAATAGTAGTTTACCCCATGTGCAGACATAAGGTACAATATTTGAGTTGTAAATATGTGAACGTATATCATATACTTAGAATATAGTTGTGGTATAAAATTTTTGAGTTCCTAAATTAGTCCTCGGTACATTTTTATATAGTTTAATTTTTTGTGCCCTATATGCAGATAAAAAAAAAGTTCACCTAAAACGTCTTGTTAGGTAGTCTAAAATGTTGCACAAACTTTCTGATTCTGAAAATGATAAAGTTGTAATGTTTGCTTTAATTGAAATTCTTGTGTTCAGACCAAAGGCAACTTTTAAGGTGGAATGTTTTCCTGCCTGTTACTTAATGTGGAACCCATGTGTTTAGCGGGGCCTTTGACCAGCACAGCCTTCTCATCTTACACAGGGGAGGAGCAGGATGGGCTGGACAAGTTGGACCATGATCTGGTATGTGGGCGACTTAAAAATACTGAGGCTCTAGACAATCTGGATAGTTTGTTATCATATCTGTCTCCAGAAAATCACATGGAGCTACCCGTGCTTATTACAAGCTGTCTATGTTTTGTTACATGTCGTCATTTCATGTTTGCTAGGTTTTCTTTTTGTTTTTCCCTTTCTTTCCCTGAGCAGGATATAGGTCGATTGCTGATTGAGGGCATCTGCTCAGACCTGTGGGCTGGGCCTATTTAAGAGCCTCCTTCTCCTGCCTTCTGGCTCTCTCTCTCTTTTCCAACTCCCTGGAGCAGCAGCCACCATTTTGTTTTGTGTTTGGTTTGATGATTTTCTGTTCCTATTAAATTACATTGTTTAACGTTTGATCTTGTTGTAACAGTTTTAGTGATGTACTAACACAGACAAATCTGGCTGAATATGACATAGAGGTGGAACATGCGAAACCTATAAAGCAGCGGTTTTATCGCGTTCCATTTGAAAAGCATCAGATGTGGCTCCACTGACCAATTTGCTTTAAAACAATGTTAAGTTTTCTTGGTCTCCCTCATGTCAGCAGGCTTTCCAGAATGTCAAGATGCTGCTATGCTCTGCCCCGATGCTGGCTGCTCCATGGATGGATCAGCCATTTAAACTGTAAGTGGATGCCAGTCACGGGGGCAGGTGCAGTCCTGAAACATAATTGAGACAGTACATCGATCAAATGATTTGTCATTCATTCCTTATATTGTAGTAAAGACTTTGATGGACTACATATGCAGAAGAGTGACGAGTATAGGTGTTTGTTAAAGGTGCATACTGCAGCTTTAACAAACACCAGTTAAACTCTTCTGTAGTAGAAAAGGAGACCTTAGCACTAGAGCCCTGCGCTCCCGCGGGAGTCCTGGGGGACCCGCAGGACGCGACGCAAAACAGTGTGACGCGGGACACATTTTGAAAGCTCATTGCGAGCGCGGGCAGGAGCGGGACAGCACTATGCGGGAGCGGGCA
This sequence comes from Ostorhinchus rueppellii, assembly GCA_030068375.1. NCBI lineage: Eukaryota > Metazoa > Chordata > Actinopteri > Kurtiformes > Apogonidae > Ostorhinchus > Ostorhinchus rueppellii. The sequence goes on along the minus strand of JAQQZY010000010.1, from coordinate 9,868,813 downwards.
GTGAGATGATGAACTGCAGCCCCGCAACCAAAATATGAGTGTAAAATAAAATATACAAATGATTAATGTAGTGCCCAGAATACATCATTTATGTTGGATATTTAATTTTACGTTACAAATTAACAGAAGACAAACATACAGACAGTGTTCAAACTATGCCGAGATTTTCGGGGGGGGGGGTCTTGCACTTGGCTCAGAGCGTGGATTTACAAAGTACAAAGAAATCAAATCAAGTTCAGCAGCAGTCATTGTCACATCGGTTTATTTTATCTTTGATAAACGCAACAACACTTCGGATATGCAAATACCTCCTGTTACAAACGATTGCTATGTCAATAAACATCATTTTGGCAATGTTTTAGACAGGGGCGTTCCTTGGCATGGGCGACCTGGGCAATTGCCCCTAGCGCCACTTCATGGGCCGCCCCCCCATCGCTCCAGGAACGCCACTGGTTTTAGAGACCCCCCACCAAATCATGTTTCCAGGGGATCTCATGTCTGTTCCGGGGGATCTCATGTCTGTTTCAGGGGATCCGGGATCCCCCTGTACCCCCGTAATTCGCACCCTGCATACAGATAAAAAAAAAAAAAGCTCAAGAAATTTATGAATTTCTAAGCCAATGAAAAAACCTTTCAGTGAGACAGAAACTAAGCGTCCCTCTTTTGCGGGATTTGTGGGCGGGAGCGGGACAAAATATTGCAAGTGCGAGCGGGAATGAAAATTACAATTGTTTGCGGGTGCGGGCAGGAGCAGGACAGCACAATGCGGGCGTGGGCGGGAGTGGGACTGAAAAATCTGTCCTGCGCAGACCTCTACTTGGCACTAGTGTGGGATCTAACTAATTTTCATGTTTATGTAGGTTCAGGATTGCCAATTAAGGTCTTTACAGACCATAACCCTCTTATGTTCCTCAGTTCACTGAAGTGTCGTAACCAGAGGTTCATTCATTGGTCCCTCTCACTTCAGTCTCATTGCCATGGTTTTCATCGCATTAAAGGCACAAACAACGTGGTCGATGTGCCGTCTCGTGTACCAATGTGATAGCGTTGTAACTGTGCTTACATTCCCAGCTGTTGGCAGTGCGCACATCTGGATCCAGTTGTCAGCGCTGGTTAAGTAAAGCATAATTTATATCAGTTACACATTTGTAGCTGTGTTAAATTTATTTTGTGGGGTGTTGGATGCTTCCTAAAAGTCATGCAACACTCTTCCTTTTTCAGCTTCTACAATTTCATCCTCTTCTCTGTCTTTGCCCTCTTCAGCTTCCTCACCACCAGAGTCATCCTACACACCACCATCTTATACTGTCTGGCTACACTCTCACCTAAAACTACTTTGCAGTCTCTCATCTCCTGCAGATTACACAGTCTTACACAATAAGTAGTCTACCTGGGTGATCCTACCTCCACTCTTATAGGTCACCCTATGTTCCGGCCTCTTCTGGAAGAAAGTATTCACTACAGCCATTTCCATCGTTTTTGCAAAGTCAACCACCATCTGTCCTGCGTTCCTCACCTGGATGCCAAACCTGCCCATTCCCTCCTTATCATCTCTTTCATCTTGTTTTTTTTACATCAACATGTCCATTGAATTCTGCACCAATGACAGCTCTCTCACTTCTAGGGATGCTCTGCATCACTTCATCAAGGTCCAACCAGAATTTCTCCTTCTCCTCCAACTTACATCCTACCTGTGGAACATACCCACTAACAACATTGAACATCACACCTTTGATTTCTAGCTTCAGACTCATCACTCTATCTGACACTCTGTTTACCTGCAGGACATTCCTAACAAACTCCTTCAAGATAAGTCCTACTCCATTTCTCTTCCTATCTACACCATGATAGAACAACTTGAACCCTGCTCCTAAACTTCTAGCCTTGCTACCTTTCCACCTGGTCTCCTGGACACACAGTATGTCTACCTTTCTCCTCTGCATCATGTCTATCAACTCTATTTTTTCCTGTCATAGTTCCAACATTCAAAGTCCCTTCTGTCAGACCTACACCCTTTGCTTTCCTCTTCTCTCTCTTCCTGTGAACACACCTTCCTGCTCTCCTTTGACCAACAGAAGTCCAATTTCCACTGGCACCATGTAGGTGAACAGCACTGATGGTGGTCATTGTTAACCCAGGCCTCTACTGATCTGGTTTGGAAGTCATAGATTTGAGTCGCATGTTTGATTTGGCAAAAGTTTTACGTCGGATGCCCTTCCTGATACAACCCTGTGTATTTATGTGGGCTTAGGATCGGCAAAATAAAACACTGGCTTGTGCCTCCTTGTGGCTACATGTGTACAGGTCACTATCCTGCGACTTTACTTTAGATTTGACGTACCTGGAGTTCGAACAAATAATCTTCTATTTTTCTTACATTGTACAGCCCGGCTAGCTCAGTCGGTAGAGCATGAGACTCTTAATCTCAGGGTCGTGGGTTCGAGCCCCACGTTGGGCGACAAATTTATATATTTTTTTTCTCTGTCCCCCCTCTCTCTCATGATTAAGTTAAATTGTGATACTATTTTTGAATTGGTATTCCATGGAAAAATTTCTTACAGGTGACAAAAAATAAAACTGTCAAATTTCTCCTTCAATTCTCGAAAAACTGCCCAAAGCTGTTTCTTACTAAAGAACTCGCTATGACCATCACCGACCATTACACAGCAAAGATCCAGGACATTATCCATATCTGATCCTGGAGAAACAATGATATGGCTTTAAATGTTGTCAACGGCAGAACAATGTTAACATTGTGAACATAACGTAGACAAAGTCTGAATACACATTAAGGAACGAATCTTTGATAATGATTACAAGCCGTACTATTTGACGTTACCGTGTCAACTGTTATGAGCATCCCGTTTTTGAGCGTATCCTGTGGACTTAGTACCCAAGCGTTGGTGGTATAGTGGTTAGCATAGCTGCCTTCCAAGCAGTTGACCCGGGTTCGATTCCCGGCCAACGCAAACGTTTTTAGCCTGTCCTATCCATTTAGTTTTGTATATAAGCAGTTAATTACATTACGATTGTACTATAACTGTTTAACAAGAGGTGGTGCAGTCTCAATTACATAAATTGAAATTTTTAAATTACATGGATGACTTACCCTTTACCCGTGTTGAAAGTAAATGAGGAATGACTGCACATGTAATGGTGCTCTATGGTGCATCCCTGGTCTTAACCCGGGACAAAATAAACTATTGTGTGTTGTAAGTGTAGAAATCCGTGTTCCATATTTGTGAATAACTACATGCAAAGTCCAGGAATCACGTGACGTGAGTACGACTCTGTAGTTGCCATAGAAACGAGCTCATCCAGCAGCGTCCGGGCTCAGAACTGGAACGCGCGACCTCAGCTGTAAAAAACTGCACTGATATTCGACGGGTTTTCATCTTGCGGTGAGTACAAGTCATTCACAATGCGTCTGAGCTCCGGGATAGTGTGCAAGAGTGTCGTCGTGACAATGAAAATGAACTAAACGTTTGAAATGGTATGTTAAGTTGGTTCAAGTTAGCATCTGCATGTTGGAGTTCAGTCAAACAAAATGGAACCGTACTTCCGGTCAGGGATTTCAATTTAAAATCACTAGCTGAAAGACTAGCATAGAATACACTACATTATGGTTCATGAAGAAGTTTTCAGACAATTAAAGCATGACAGACGTTTTAACAGTAACCCAAAATCAAAGAATTTACTGTAAATAGCCTTTTTCGTATGATTTTCTAGAATTTGCTTATAATTTGAAGGCGATAACACCGCATTTCCGGTGTGTCCAGGATAACTTAACGATGTTCCTACCACATCAGCATCTTAATGAAAATGAATAAATAGTGTAATTTTAATGCTCCAAGCTCTCCGTTGCACTAACACAGTGGATGCCTTTGTCCATCACGCGATACTATCCATGCATTTTAAAGCTATATGGTGCAGTACATTAGGATGTGGATTTTTCAAGCTAAAAAATGCTTTGCCCCCTCGACGGATTTTCGCAGTTCTCTTCTAAACTAAGCGCACTGTTGTTGTTGTTTTTTGTTTGTTTTACTTTCTCCAACAGTGCTACCATGCACAACAACAAAAATGGAATGATGCCATTCCCACCACCTATCAGCAAAGACAGGGTCATCTGGGATTTCCCCAAGGTACAACAATGCCACTTCTAACATCTTTTGATTCTCTGGAAGCTTCGTTTTAACCATGCCTACACCTTGTTTACCATTTTACTGTAAGACTGCTTTTGTCCAAAGGGTCCGAGCGCCACTGTAGAGGATGCTGCGTTTCATTGAAAACATGTGATATCTACCTAGCTTCCTCAGATGGTTAAATCAGTGTCAGATCATGGCACTCGGGCTGATTATAGGCTGTTTCAGTCATCAAAGCCTCTGCTGTCTGACCTTATGGACCCCCCAGTACTAAGTTGTTGCACTATTTGGTCAGGAATCTGTGATGGTCTGTGACCTTGACTTCCAAGTCTGTGCTTCCCTTGATACATCTCAACAGGAAAATATACCCTGATTAACTTAACTCAATTTGTTCTAACCCAGTTACAGTGAAATGTTTACATGTGTGGATCCAACTGCAGACCATTTGAGTAACTGTGTTAGAGAGAAATTTACTTTGCGACATAACATAAAGGTCTAACAAAGCACCTATTGATTACTTATGTATGTTTGCTGCAGCAGATATTCATATAATCTAGGAACTGAATTAAAAGGAGAAACCTGATCAGGGTGGTGTCACCCAGGCTGACAAAGCCCTCAAAGGAAAAACTTAAATGTGTTTACAAGAAATCATTTCTTTGAAAAAAAAATTATATCCAGAAATATGGAACCCCTGACACTAAAATAACATAACATAAAACAACATAGGAATCACTCGCTCTCACCAGATCAGCTCAAAATACTGTCAGGTACAGTTCGGCATGAAACACTGGTAGTGTCCACAAAGTCTTTCAGACCCCATATGAATAAAAGGAATATCAAGGGAGTGAATGAATGGTTTGGGGCAGTGGTGTAGTGGTCCCTGGAGAAGTGGGTATACTGTAAGTTTTTGCTTCTCCAAAAAATGCCATTTTAGTAACAGTGAGTGTAAGCCTACTCAAGTTAGTTTACCCAAAAATCCATCAGTAGTGTTTACTCACTATTATAAAATGATCATGACTTGATCAGGAGCAGTTTGTAGGTGTTACTAGTCACATAAGCAGGTGCATGAATGTAAACGTATTCAACATGAGGCAAACACAGGATACCGTTAGTCTTTCAGAACATTATCCTTTCATACCTACTCACACAGTTTAATTAATGGCAAGAAAATCTCTCCTCTAAATCTGCTGTCATATGGCTAGTAGTTTAAAACAATGACTCATTTGGAAACCACCTTAAAACTTACCTCCGAATTATGTATTCCATGAAAGTAGGTTCTCTTAATATGTCACTCATTTGGATTTATTCTGCTTTTCTCACTTGCATTCCAAATAATCGCACAATCTTCCAATGAGATGTTCAGTGACCTGTCAATTAGCTGGGGTGGCACTGGCACCTGTGGTGTCCAGTCAGGTTACAGAGGTGGAATGAGTTGTTAATAGTTTCCTTGGCATGACCTGTCTTACTCTGCTTTTGATCGACTCATCAGTCCTCATGCCTAAAGTTAACCAATCTAATCAGTGAAGGCAACGAGTACTAGCCAGTTAGAGGTAGAGTAGGGCGGGTCATGGCTTCACCATTCTAGGGGAAAACATGCGCAATTTGGCTCAGATCCTACTGAATGGTGTACATCAGGGAGGGATTTAGAAGTGGGTATACCCAATGCTGACTGAAAATTAAGTGGGCATTCTCTGTATACTCCTGTATACCCTGGACTACTCCACTGGTTTGGGGACTGTTTTTGTCAGTGAGTATGCATGCACTATAATAACAGGAAAAAAGGAACAGAATTTTATTTTTTAAAAAATGTGTACAGATTGCAGCTTTAAATGTGGGGCCACTATACAGAATGTTTATCCAGCAGGGGATTTCTTTACATATTTGGACATAAATGCAAAATGTCTTTTGGAAAATGGTGTTTCAGTCCTACAGCAGAGTTCATAGAACTGAATCATAACTGTCAAAGCACACTGAAACTGCTCATGGTGGTTAAACACCTCCAACACCTTAGAACACATGAGGTTATTTCACCCTCAAACTCATCTCTTATTTGTTTGTTTATTATATATTTAACCATGCAAATAACCAATGCACTACGTTTTAAAATTGGTACTCATTCATTTTGTACTCGAGTAATCCTAGTAATCCTAACTCCTCTTCTTCTCAGTGCTACACACCTGCAGCTTCTTTACAGTTGAAAGAAGACTGGAACCATGAGGTTAAAACCGCTTGTAAGGACAGAGCCATCAAGCATCAGCCGTGAGTTTCCCGCTTTGATTTGTCATTACCTCCGCCAAGGAGGTTATGTTTTTGCTGGCGTTTGTTTGTGTGTGTGTGTCTGTGTGTGTGTGTCTGTTTGTTAGCAACTTTACAGAAAAACTACTGGACGGATTTTCTTGAAATTTTCACCAGTGATAGAAAATCACCCAAGGATGTTCCCATTAACTTTTGGTCACGATCCGGATAACAGTATATCTTGACGGAGGTTTGCGCTCACTGAGCGCTCTTGTTATTTTTGTTTTTGAAAGTTGCATTTAAATACTATTGTCTTTTTCAAAGATGGGACCGTCAGAAAATGTCAAAAGTGGTGGTTGTTGGTGACCTCAACGTTGGGAAGACCTGTCTTATTAATAGGTATGTCCTCAATAACTTTACCAGTATCCCACTTAGGGTCCTTTGGGTTATCTGTTTGTATTTATGGTTGCCTTCTCCATTTGTTCAATCTAAATACTTTTACAGGAACTGTATCGGATGGCACCAATTGGTTCACAGGTTTACTCACCACTACAAGATACATGATACAATGGTTCACATTTTGCATATATCTGTGCAGAATGTAAAATTATATAGTTGTTGAGGAGTAGAAAGTGTTAGAAAACTCTGTTTCTCTGTTTCCTGGTTTAACTAAGAGTTTAATGACATTGTAACAGAAAGGAAGCAGCTTTAAGGATGTATAAAGCATTACTCTGAATCTTGAGTGCCAAAAAATATATACAAGTTCATATTTATGCAAATATGCTGCTTTTACTATTTTCAGGTTTTGTAAAGATGTGTTTGAAAGAGATTACAAAGCTACCATTGGAGTGGATTTTGAGATTGAAAGGTTTGAGATATCTGGAGTACCTTTCTCTCTTCAAATGTGAGTATTTTAATTAATAAACTGAGCTGTATTTAGCTGTAGACTATTTATTTAACTTATTACTCAGAAACACATTTCCTTTTTAGCTGGGATACTGCTGGGCAGGAAAAGTTCAAATGCATTGCATCTGCATACTACAGAGGTGCTCATGGTAAGACACTATTATTATGCGACTCTGAATAAACAGCTATGTTTTTTTTGTGACAGCACCTTACATGTGACCATGTTACATTTGACTTGAACCAAACAATCAATATACTCACCTTTCTTATCCATCTTTTCTCAGTTATTATCACAGTCTTTGACATGGCTGACATTAAGTCCCTGGATCATACACAGTGAGTCATGATGTAGTTTTGTTTGGGTTGTGTGTGGGAGGCAGCATCAACTAAAAAAACCCCAGAGTAAACAATTTTAACATTTAAAGTGAGTATAGAGATGGATAAGTAGAATTAGTATCTCACAAAGTATAAAAATGTACTTTACAAAAACAGTTCTCATCTAGATTTAACTGAGCAAATCTACGAGCTTTTCATTGGATAATTACTGTCGTGATTAATATGTGTCAGTGAGAATTATCCCAACTGATGTAGTAAGTAACTTCTCATTTCTTAAGCAACCATCACTTTACTAGAGAGCATAAACGTTGGATAATACCAGGGTTCTGTAGCTTTATCAAACCTGTGAAAGAGTGTTCCATGCACCATGAGACATTATTTTCACACATGGACTGGGCACTACAGAGTCCAGACCTTAACCCTACAGAGAAGCTTTGGGACGTAGTGGAGAAGGCTTGTGCTCTCTCATCATCAGTACAAGGTCTTGGCCAAAAATGTAGGCAGCTAAGCATGGAAATAAATGTTGAGGCATGTATTCTTACGTTTACGGGCATTGCGTGGCATAAAGCAGTGGTTCTCAACTCTGGTCCTCGTGACCCAGTGTCCTGCATGTTTTGGATCTGTCCCTCTTCCAGCACACCTGAATTAATTAATGATCAGCTCATCATCCAGCTCTGCAGAAGCCTGATAACAATGTAATGGCTTCTAGGTGTGATGGAAGAGGGAAAGATCTAAAATGTGCAGGACAGTGGGTCACAAGGACCGGAGTTGAGAACCACTGGCATAAACAGTGCAACAGATTAGAGCAGGGGTGCCCAATCCTGGTCCTCGTGAGCTACTATCCTGCATGTTTTAGATGTGTCCCTCTTCCAACACACCTGATTCAGATGATGAGCCGATCGTCAAGCTCTGCAGAAGAATGATAATGACCATCAGGTGTGCTGGAAAATGGAAACAACTAAAACATGTAGGATAGTACCTCACGAGGACCAGGATTGGGCACCCCTGGATTAGATTTATTTATTTATTGTGTCTGGAACGTTTTTGGCCAGGCTGTGTACATTACACCCATATTGTTTTAACTGTAACCTCACTGTTGTAATGAACTCAACGAAATATCAATGTGCTCACAGCAAACCTCTGTACACACATTGCATTGTGTGTCTAGCTACTATATACATAAAAACAAACTTAATTAGTACATGTAATTTATTCAGATGTATCACTCACCAATTTTTGACTGTATCTCATTGTCACTAGTTATATCACTGTGTAAGGATAGGAGACAAGAAAAAAAGACAACATCACACAACATCTCAAGGGAGGGGATAATATTCTAAATGTTTAACCAGAAGCTCGTTTTAAATAACATATCTTATTCACCAACAAAATGAATATTCAACTGTATATTTTGCCATGTAAGATAATGTCAGTTTAGTTTTTGTGGTTTTCTCTGTGTTCACAGCCAGTGGTTAGAGGAGGCCTTGAGGGAAAATGACCCTGACTCCTGTTTCATCTTCCTAGTTGGCACTAAGAGTGACCTGCTGGTAAGATGAGTCTGTATTATACGATATTGCTGCCAACATAGAGGCAAAGTTGAGGCTTTTGATAAAACCAGATGAAGAACACAAGCTATAACACATTTGGTCTAAGACTAAAGCTGTTATGGTTGTTACTAGAGTTTTGATAACGTAACTAAAGTGAATACAGTATGATTTCCTTTATTTTTACATGCACGTACATTTAATTTCAAGAGATGCTGTCTGTTTCCTAAGTCTAGAGAAGAAAGACTGAGGACAGAAAAAGATGCCATCAAGATAGCAACAGAAATGAAAGCAGAGTTCTGGGCTGTTTCATCCAAAACAGGTAAAATCAAGAGGGTACGCTAAATATTTCAATCCACACACAACTCTGGGAAAATAACGAAGAGGCAAATTGTGTATTTACTACTATGTAAAATGAGGCATTTAACAGCATGAAGTAAAGTGAACATTTAGCCCAAATTCCACAAAATATTGTCTTTTAAATGGATTATTTGCAGAGAATGACAACAAAGAAAATATCCAAATTTGAGTGTTTTAGACCTTTGACAATATATTAATTTTAAGTAATACAGAAGTAATGGTTTATCTTAATAAGAGTTCTTAAATCAGTATTTGGTGTATTTAGTTATCTTCGTATGCTCTTCATCAGTTTGTGACATGGTTGTTGGGTTTTTAATGTCAGTCCTGGAGCACAAATACAAGGCACTTGGGTTTTTTTGGTGGCTTGTGGTCTAGCATCATCCTCACCACATCCCAGACTTTTTTTTTTAGTAATATTCTGGATACTTTGAGTGGTCTGTTAATCTTTATCAGCAACAAAATATAAATGCAATGCATAAAAGAAGTACTGAATTAGACTTTTTGAAATTGTACATTTTCAGGAGAGAATGTGCAGGAGTTTTTCTTCAGAGTTGCAGCTCTGTCTTTTGAGAAGTGCGTACTAAAGGATATGGAGAATGGGCTCCCTGCCACCATCGGACGAGGAGACGGTATCAGTAAGCAGTGACTCAACTTTTAACAAGCAGAGATGTTAACAGGAGAAATCATGTGCACACAAATATATAAAAACATGTTTGTTTTGTCAGTATCAGATCGGGCCAATCTGGAGGAGGAAACACCACAAGACATGAAGAGACGCTGCTGCTGATGAGGCAAACTAACTCTAAAAGAGAGCTTTCATATAGGGGAGGAACATACAAAGGCTCTGTTCTGAGCTTCAAAGTTACTGGCCACTGACTGGATTGAAATGTGCCTTAGGACATATTACATGCATCTGGATGTTTGCAAAAAAGTTCTACCAATATGATTTTTCTACTGGAATAAAGCTTACAGTCGTGGATTTTTTGCTTTTACAGATGCTTAAATTTGCCATTTTTATGGAAAAACAGGCCACAGCTTAAAATGATTCATCACAAATTATAGTTTGTGAGGTGGAACTGCCAGAAGATAAGTGACTTTACACTGGCGGTAACTAATGCTGTCAGTCCAGATGATTGTGATCCTTGTCATGTTGTATTGATATCTGAAATCTGTTTGTGCGTGGATGCTTTAGATGTTTTTTTTTTTTTTTTCTCATACAGTATTGCTGTGGAATATTGTCACAACCACTTTTTGTGGGCCATTAAATGATTAACATTTAAAAAAAAAAAAAAAGTAAGATAGATTTTTCCAGAGGGAAATCAAATGTTTCCATTTACTCTCCAGTAATAAATTTCTAAAAGAGAGTACATGCTCGATATATGTTTTTAACCTATATATAGTGACCGCAAATAATGTGATGTTTTACCAAATGTATAAAGAAAATATGTTATCATGGATTATAATTGCCTTGCCTTAATAAAAACAGTATTGTGTCAAATTTAATAAAACAAGTAACCTTTTCCACATCTTTTCTACTGTCTGAGTAATTATTTTGATATATTTGTGTTTTTCATAAATGTAACATAATGTAGATT